>CM053267.1:30548389-30686389 GCA_028583415.1 Protea cynaroides
TGGTATTGCTACTAGAGAAGTTCTCTTTGTGCTCCCTGGCGTCTTCAACAACCATATATATGAAGACCGGTGTTGCGGTTCATATCTATTCTTGTTGTCCAAGCTGGAACACTAGCTTGTGGGGGAGTGCTAGAGTGTGTGTGTGTGTGTTTTTTAATATTCCACGCTTAGGAGCATGTTCTAGCTTGAGTGGGAATGTTGGAGAGTGGGTTGATATTGCCATGTCATCTTATTGACTTCTAAGATTTGGACTTCTAGACGTTACATTAGCATTTATGTTTCCTAGTTTCCTAGTTTCCTTCTTGTCTTTCCTAGTCTTTCTAAAAGACCTATAAATGTAGTCTTTTCATTCTATTGTAATTGCTCTCTTTCTATTTTGTTACAAGCATGTTTTTGATATTTCAAAGTAACATTGAAGAGGCAGTGATGATGTACGTTTGAAGGGACTGATAGATTAAGTACACTGACAGCAAGAAAGAACACAATCATTGCAAGAAGATAACAATGTGAGTTAATTCAAACCTGACGGGGAATGAACCACCGAGATCCAAGATAATGTTGGGAAAGAAGAATTAATGCTTGAAGTCCCATGAATGCCCCCAAACAGATGCACCAGTTCTTGTCATGTTCGATACGCATGAAGTTATTTGGGCAACCAAAGACATATAATGGTATTGCAAGCCGTGTGACCGTCATGCCTACTATGTAATGAGGATGTAATGGTTTTCTTGAATCACGGACAATATTAGTGACGATTTGGGGTATCCAAAAGGAGTACATAAGGAGCAGAATTGGCCGCAAAAAATTATGAAACTCATACATGGCTAAAATGCCTCCCAGAAGAATCCCGTCTGCAAATAATGGTCTTACTGTTAAATATGAGGAGTCAAGAGACATACGGTCATCTCATCATAAAACCATATTTCTGTTCTGCTCACAAAAGAAGCAGATAACTGTTAAATAATGAGTAATCTTTGACAAGTAAATGAGGGCGGGCCTTGGCGCAATGGTAAGGTTGCTCCATTGTGACCTGATGGTCATGGGTTTGAATCTGGAAACAACCTCTTTGCGAAGCAGTGGTAATGCTGCATACATAAGCCCCGCAATGGTGGGATCCTCATGCAATGGCTACACCCTTTATCTTTGACAAGTAAATAAATAAGCACACTGAAATTACTAACTATGTCCATTTTGAGAAAGGAAGGTCATCATGTAATTATGTCCTTTCTTAGGAATGAATACATAGTTCTATAGTCACTGGTTTGAAAATAGGAAAAAAAACCATGGGTTGGAAAATAAACACTAATTGCTCAAGCATGGAAATTTTCTTATCTAAAATTCTCTGGGCAAAATTACACTGATGAAGCATCAAACTGTACAGAGAACATTCAGGTAGTAAACACTGAGAAGTTCGGGTACAACAATCAGGATATAACCAGATAACATGAATATGATCCTAACAAGTACAACAGAACATTACACTCAATTATTTTAACAGCTAACTGCAATGGACACTATTTTCAGGGCATTCAAAGTTTATTTTTAAATGGATGCCAAAAAAATTGCATCATCCTGAAGGGATCAACAAAAAAAGATCGCATATCACCCATTGGGTGAAGCATGTTTGGCCATAAAGTGTGACTCTGACAAACATAAAATTATGGTTTATCAGAAGAGTACACAATGGGATATGGCAAACAGGTATAGATATTCAACAAGGACAAAAACCCATTTGTAAAGTTCTCGCCACATCCACTTGTTTCGGACATCGACAGAGATATTCATGTGACTGGATAATTCGTTTTTCTCTCTCTTTTTTTTTTTTTTTTTTTTTTTAAGGAAAAAATTATGGCTGCAGTAGGTGATTGCATATAGGATTGGCATTTTCCGAAAGGTGACTTTTATACGATTAGCATGGAAGAGGCTAGTGATTGCACACAGAAAAACTAGTTATACAAATTAAGATGAAGAGGAAACATAATCAAAGTTGCATATAGGTGATTGTCTATAGGAGAAACATAATTATTGTATATATGTCCTATATAAGAAGGTTGCACATTTATACATGTCCAACTAAAGTTTCAGAGCAGAGAGTGCAAGTAATTAGTTTGGGATTTATTTTTTTTATTTTTTTTTTGGGGGGGGAGGGGGAAGGATTTGATTGCTGCACAGATAAACCTAAACCACAAAACACAAAATAAAATCTTACTATTCAATAAAATAGTTTAAATTCATAAAAGAGACTACTTACAGAAGCGACTGTAAAGAACAGAAAGCTCTCGTCTCACAGTCTCCCAACCGTCTCCATTACTCATAGGCCTACTTGCCTTCCATATTGCAAGAAGATATCTCATCTCAAAAATAGAGAAGACAACAAACTTGAAAAAGGCAGCTGTGGCAAAGGCATTAAACAGGGATTCTGCATGCACCATTGGAAATTTTCAATTAAGGAAAGTAAACCATCACACAAATAATGGGCCTAGACAAACAAATTATAAATATGAGGCAAGAAACTAGGAGATCATTAGTACACAGTCGTAGGGAAATTTCGGTACTCAGGAACTCCTAAGTATAACTAGCTAACATGTGTGGAGACAGCAGTTGTAAGGAATGGAACCTGACATTTAATGTATACCATGTAAGAGATCTACAGGGCCAAGTATCAGTAGAAACTAGAATTAACTACACCCTTTGGATGGCAGAAAGTTCCTCAAAAATGTTTGAGAAGAAAGAAGAACATGATTATAGTGCCAAAACTCATCCTACCATGCATCTTAGATTTTTGGACTGCTTAGAGCATGCGAGACAATTCAGTGCTGAGTTTTCAAACCATAGTAAGCCTTAAATACATTCTCCACGGACCCCTTGTCTTTTCACCATCCCCCCTTCCCGCTGAATGTCAGATGAATGAAAGGCAAACTTCCAGGCACCATATTTATAATAATTGCCAAAGAGCAAAATAAGTGATAGATGATGCTTGCAATAGAAGCAATGGGTAGTCAGCAAAAGTCTTAAAAGAAGCAGGACACACTTAACATATGATAGAGATCAACTGGGAAGGAAATGTCCTGGGAAACAAAAGTACGAAACTGAAAGGAAAAGATGCAATATATGATACAAACTGCATTTCCCTCCAAATTCACAGCTATGGTCTATACTTTTCCACAAACCTTCAGATTTCAGCAAAGGAAATCATACGGTCCACACCTATTAGCAAAATTTGTTTCCTAAAAACAGAAACACGTTACCCAGCAACTCCATACATAAGTAGTGGTGTCTGGCAATATTACACCTGGTTCCTGCATTTTTGCCAAATTTCCATTCCTCATGGAGAGTTAAATGTATATAGCATTCTTTTTTCCATTTTGGAGCCAATGCCTAGTGCCATCTTTTCTACTGTGCGTTTCAACTCTTATAAAGCAACAATTTCTTCTATTTTTGAGGTTTGGGGTCCTTTCCCAAATGTTATGGAGTTGGATGGATCAGACTTTATTAGAAGAGAGAAGAAGACATTGTGTTTGATGCCCACAGAAATCAGATGGACTATGGAGTCTATGGATGGAAAAGAACAAGGCTATTAAAAATTTTCTGAACCAGCTACAGGGGTTGACTACCAAAGCTATGGAAATGATGTTTTGTGGGCTTTGTTTTGTAAAGTATCCCCTGATCCGTCTGTCTCCTACATCACACATGTCCCGTTTTAGGTATCATTTCCTGCTTCTTTTTTTTCTAGGGTTTGCTTTTGGACCACTTCTGGTGAAGTGGGCCTTTTCATCATCAACAGAGTTCTAGCTTATCAAAAAAGTAAATAAAAACTACTAGTTGGCATGACTTGCTTGTAACTATTAACTCGTTATATTTTCTATACACTCCTTGCTAATTCAAATAATTTTACCAAACATCATCATTTGTCACATGCATTTTGCGATAACAACACACCAGATGCTTTATCAAACATCTTAAATAATATCTAGTTGTCACAGAAAAAAAAGTAATTATTGAGGAAGTGCTGATTTCAGCATCCTACCCAATGGTATCTCTTTGTGCCCAAAAACTGAACAATGACCCCGTCGCTGGTAGGAAGGTTGAATAAATATGTTGAGAGGATGAGATCGTATGATGAGATCATGTGGACACAAGGGATTAACGATCACGATGGATTAACCATCGTGTGGTTTAGATTAATTTATCTTTATGTCTAGATTCATTGTATTTATGTCAAGATTCATTGTATAGATTCATTGTATTTATGTCTAGATTCATTGTCTAGATTCATTGTAAACCCATCACTTACCTCTTTTCCTACCTCTTTTGTATTCATTCTCACATTATAAATAAGAGGACCTCTGTCTATTGATAGATATGTCAGACCATTCTCTACATGGTCTGAGAGCCATAACCACAACCACCGCCACCCTTCCTTCTCCTTCTCCTTCTCCTTCTCCTCTTCTTCTTTTTATTTTATTTTTCTCTTGAAGCCGCCTCCTCCTGCTAGCACCACTTCCCATCACCGCCAGCACCACTACGGCCATTGCCAAACCTCCATCACCGCTAGCACCACTACCGCCATTGCCCTACCGCCAGCATTCCATCACCGGTAACCACCATCACTATCACCCTATCGCCATCCTTGATCGAATCATGGTCTAGAAGATTTGTTTCAGTTTTTTTCTTTTAATCGTCGTGTATCCCTATTGGTATTTTTGTGAGATCAGTCCTAGCACTTATACCGATTTTCTATACCAAAATTGAAAATCGTGTTTTGCTGGACTTGAGTTCTCGTCTTCCATAAAGGATTATTGGTACACAGCCCATTTGTTTATATATACAATTTTTTTTATCATGTCTGAGGTGACTTCTGCTGGATCTGAATCCTTCAAATTGGAAAATTTTACAATTCCTACTAACGTCACCATATTGGATACTGGTAACTATCTGATGTGGTTTCGATCCACACAGCTTTCCATCACTGCTCAAGAGCTATTTGACTATATTATAGGTACGGAACCTATACCGACTGAAGGTGCCGCCCTGAAAAAGTGGACTGCTGAGAATTCCTTGGTCATGCAGTACCTCCTCAATTCTATGCAACCAGCCATAGCTGAAGGGTACCTCCCATTGGATACTGCTGCCCAAATCTGGAAATCTGCAAAAGCATTATATTCCCAAGTGGAGAATTATGCCTTGATTTATGCCATCCAGAAGAAACTTTTTGCAATTGTTTAGAATGAATTAACTGTTTCAGATTATTATACTTAGTTACGTAGTCATTGGCAGACTCTGGATTTTTATGATGGTTTTCATGCCAAGTGTGACTCTGATGCAACCCTTTATAAAAACGTGAAGAGCAATACAGGGTTTACACTTTCTTATCAGATCTAAATGTTGAATTGGATCCCATTCGATCCCAGATCTTAAGCAAGGAACTTTTCCCGTCTCTGGAACAAGCTTATGCCATGGTGCAACTAGAAGACCAACAGCGTACCACAATGCTCTCACCAGCACCTCCTGCTAGGTCGGCTCTCCAGACAGCGGCTGACAACCTATGCCCCAGACTCATTTCCGTCCAAAGACACTTCTTCCAACAATCCTGTGAAGTGTGAACATTGTGGTAAACTATGGCACACCAAAGCTGCTTGTTGGAAACTCCATGGCAAGCCTACAGATTTCAAAGCCAAATGGCGTGACAAACATCAGCAGTGTCCCAAGTTCTTCAAAGGTTCCCAGGCCCATCAAGCTGACGCCCAACCTCCTGCCGATCCCAGTCAGGTTCTCCAGGCTATAGGACGTTTGCTTTAACCATCTCTGCTGCACCCTCTGGATCCTCCACCGATCCTACTCCAGGTTCCCACTTTGCTCACTCTGGTATGTGCTGCAGTGCGTCCATAGTCTCTAATCCATGGATTATTGACTCTGGCACAACCGATCACATGACTGGTAATTTTAGTGTCTTTAATCAATTTGTGTCTACTCCTGAAAGTACCTCTGCCCGTGTGGCTGATGGAACTCTATCCTCTGTATCCGGAAAAGGTTCCATTCAATGCACCCCTTCTATAAAATTGCAATTCGTCCTTCATGTTCCTACATTTTCCATTAATCTGTTATCCATCAATCGTATTAAATTTGCTTTGAACTGTAAGGTTATTTTTTATCCTTCTTATTGTTTGTTTCAGGATCTGGAATCAGGGAAGACGATTGGTTGTGGTAAGCTACAGGGTGGTTTATAAGTGCTTGAGGAAGGTCTTACCCAGCCTGCTTCCGCCGTCCCCGTTCCCAAACTTTATTCGGCCTCTTCTAATCTGCGCCAGTGGCACCAGCGTCTCAAACATCCATCTTTTACTGTTTTATCTAGTCTTTTTCCTCATTTTGCCAATAAATGTAAACGTGACGAGTTCATTTGCGAAACTTGTATTCTGGCTAAGCAAACTCGTTCATCGTACAATCCTACATTTCATCGGAGTAATAATCCTTTCCATTTAGTACATTTGGACATTTGGGGACCCGCTCAGACTACATCTATTACTGGTCACCGTTGGTTCGTTACGTTTATTGATTGTTTTTCTCATACCACGTGGGTTTATCTCATGCATCAGAAGAGTGAGGTTTTTCCTTGTTTTTGTTTATTCCATAAGATGGTACTGACACAGTTGGGGACTTCGTTGAAGATTCTCCGGAGTGACAATGGTCGTGAGTACCTTGCTAATGAGTTCCAGAGTTACCTTGTTGACCAGGGCATTCTTCACCAGACTAGTTGTGTTCATACTCCGGCACAGAATGGGGTGGCTGAGAGGAAAAATTATCTCCTTGAAGTTGCTCGTGCCTCAATGTTTGCTCGCCATGTTCCCCCGCAATTTTGGAGTGATGCCATTCTTACCGCTGCATACCTCATCAATCGGGTCCGTACACCAATCTTGGCTCATCGCTCCCCATTAAGCCTTCTGCTTGGTGACGATAGTCATATTATTTCCCATAAGGTATTTGTTGTGTCTGCTATGTGTGCAATCATCAGTCTCCCGGTATACTTGACCCTCGAGGGTTCCAGTGTTTGTTTTTGGGTTATTCTCCCACTCAAAAGGGATATCGATGTTATCACCCACCTTCTCGTCGGTCCTTTGTTTCCATGGATGTTATTTTTCATGAACACCTTTTTTACTTTCCTGCGCCCCACCGTCAGGGGGACCTCTATTATAGGAAGATGGTCCTAATATTATACAATGGCTGGTCCGCTTTAGGGGGAAACCACCAGAGATACCCCGGCCGAACAACAACCTAGTCCTGAAGCTCAACCTAGTTCATCTGCAGACATTGTTCCTTTGGCAGTGGAAGAAGATTCAGTGGAAGAAGATTCTACTCACATTTCACCACCCTTACAAGTGTATAGCCGCATTAACCTCAAGCAGGGAAAGACCACCACCACCAACGCACCTACACACATCCCTTCGTCAGCCTTGGAACTAGAGACTGGATCAGAAAGTGAGAATCCTCCACTTGGTAATACTTCTTCAGAGACTGATTCAGATTTATCTATTGCCCTAAGGAAAGGTGTTAGGTCGTGTACACTGCACCCTATTTCTTAGTTTGTCTCCTATGAATGTTTTTCCCCTCATATCATGCATATTTTTTCACATTATCTTCTGTGTCTATTCCCACAAGATGACAGGATGCAGTCGACGATCCAAAGTGGAATGCAGCTATGGTTGAGGAAATGAGGGCCTTGAAAAAAAATGAGACTTGGGATCTTGTCAATCTTCCACCAGGAAAGAAGAGCGTAGGATGTAAGTGGATCTTCACCATCAAACAAAAAGAAGATGGATCCATAGAGGTACAAAGCCAGCTTGGTAGCTCAAGGATTTACTCAGACTTATGGGCTCGATTACCAGGAAACATTTGCTCTTATAGCAAAAATGACTACCATTAGGGTCATCTTAGCCTGGGCAGTTTACTTTGATTGAGATTTACAACGACTGGATGTCAAGAATGCATTCTTCCACGGAGAGTTAACTGAAGAAGTGTATATGGATGTGCCTCTAGGGGTTACCTTGTCTACCACTACAAGAAGAGTCTGTAAGCTAAAGAAATCTCTCTATGGACTCAAGCAATCTCCAAGAGCTTGGTTTGGATGGTTTCACCGGGCAATGACCTCTATTGGATACAAGCAGAGTAACATTGATCACACACTACTTATCAAACATAAACAAGGAAAAATAATTGTTCTCATAGTTTATGTTGATGATATTGTGATTACTGACAATGATGATACAAAAATCAGACATCTGAAGTCCCTTCTTAGGGAAAGAGTTTTAACTGAAACATTTAGGAAAGTAGAGATATTTCCTTGGTATTAAGGTAGCTCGCTCCACCAGAGGTATTTACTTGTCTCAGAGAAAATATATCCTTGACCTTCTCACAGAAACTGGTCTCTTTGGGTGTAGGCCATGTGACACCCCTATCGATCCAAATGAAAAATTGGAGGGTAAGATTGATACACCGGTTGATAAAGGGCAGTACCAACTTCTTGTCAATAAATTGATATATCTGTCTCATACCCGACCCGACATTGCATTCGCAGTAAGCCTAGTGAGCCAATTTATGCATGATCCGTATTCATCTCATATGGATGATGTTCTTCGCATATTGCATTGTCTCAAGTCTGCTCCTGGAAGGGGAATACTACTCTCTTCTAAAGGTCATTTTAGAATTGATGCATACTGGACAGGAAATCCAGATAAACGGTCAACCTCAGGATATTATACCTTCATTGGAGGGAACCTTGTGGCGTAGCAATAAGCAATATGTCATAGCTCGATCAAGTGCAGAAGCTGAGTACAGAGCAATGACACAAGGAATCTGCCAGCTATTATGGCTGAAAGGGTTACTCAAAGATTTGGGTTTCCACTCTACCAAACCTATGAGGTTATTCTGTAACAATAAGGTTGCGATCAGTATAGCTCATAACCCAGTACAGCATGACAGAACCAAACATGTGGAAGTGGACAACCACTTTATCAAAGAAAAATTGGAGAGAGGCAAGTCTGTGTTCCATATGTCACCGCTAGCTATTAACTAGTAGATATTTTCACTAAAGGGCTTCTAGGAAAACAATTTCATTCAGTTCTATCCAAGTTGTGCATGATAGATATACATGCCCCAAATTAAGGGGGAGTGTTGAGAGGATGAGATCGTATGATGAGATCATGTGGGCACGATGGATTAACCATCATGTGGTTTAGATTAATTTATCTTTATGTCTAGATTCATTGTAAACCCATCACCTACCTCTTTTCCTACCTCTTTTGTATTCATTCTCACATTATAAATAAGAGGACCTTTGTCTATTGATAGATATATCAGACCATTCTCTACAAAATATAAAGCTAAAAATTAACATTGTATTGGAGAGAAACATTTCATACATAAATGATAAAATTATGCTGATACTTTAGGACATTCCATAAACAAATGCTAACTTGACTGTTGGACACACTGGACAGACCGCTCGGATTGCCAACATCTGGGCCTAAAGAACCTGGTCCTAGATCCTAGATCATAGAACTCCATGATCGACAAACTGTTGAGTGTTGACCAAGTCATAAACTGTTAAGCAGAAGAACAGACATTTGGTCAAGACAAATATCCCTTGTTTTTCATTTCTCTTATAATTGAAAATTGCATTCGACAACAGGGCCCAGACAACGTGCTGTTCTCTTATGGATCACTGTGTTCAAATTGCCTGGGTTCCTGTTTATCTTTTATTACATTAGCTAATATACTGGTAATGATGATTTACACAACTTACCAACTAAAATCCCTGCAGTTAGATGTAAAAGACAAAGATAGGCATCCATGATGGCCTGTTGCCCAATCATCAAAATTGAAACTTTAGCTGCTCCCTGAAAAAGAATGGTATCATAATTAGACTTACTTCTGTGAACCGAGATGTACGTATGTACCTATATTCTGAGAACGTTGTCAAGAAGTGCAAGAGAATCCTACAGATTGGGTGTTGCTATGTTCCATCTGTCGAATTAATAGAAGAACTTGAAGGAAAGAGACCTGAAGAAAGACGCTAAGGATTCCACCCAAAACAAAATGGTAAAGAACTATAGATGGTAATTAAAAAATCAGAGTAATGATTTATGTAGGATACGAAGGTCACCATCAAGGTATAGTTGACCGCTTTGTTGTAGTAGACCTCAATGTTGACAGAAGTAGCATTTAATACTATGGATGAGAAGCACTCACCCTCATCATCCACAGTAGGGCTCTCAATTAATCCTTCCAAATGATAGCGTTCATGATCTCCATCTACAATAAGGCAAAAGCAAATCAGCAGATACCTAAATCTTTAGTGCAAGAATATCCCATGAAAATCAATAAGGATTAGGAATTCTACTTTCATCCACAAGAAATGAGAAACACATGCTCCGTCGCGCATAACATCACAATGGATGAATTGGTTCATCAAGATATGCCAGAGATGTGGAATGAAGAGATTGTGCATTTTTTATTTAATGCTGTTCCAATCCAACGGATTCAAAAATACAAATCTCCAAGAAAAGCAAAAAAGTGTGTGAAATTGGAAAAAAAAAACAAAGTACAGACAACCCACAACAATCACACAATAATCTTAAGGCTATGAAAGAAATTTTGATCATCACACTTATGATGCATGTAACGCTAGCCGCACACATATGTCAACAATCAATACAGGCTAAGCTCAGATTATTTCATTGAGCCAAGCTACCAAATGTATTGTCTGAACTCTGAACCCTGTTCAAACTTAACTGAAGGCCTCAAGTAAGCCTGGACTGAGTCCAGCCTCCTGAAACCTAGGGCCAGATTGGTCAGAATGTGGACTGGACCAGGTTGGGCTCAAGCTGGCTTGGCTCAGTGTATAGACCTAATTGTAACAGAAGTACACACCTATAGACATTCTATGGGATTGTGTAAACAAAATCACAAGATGAGTTTGAAATAAAGACAAAGGAAAATCAGTATAAGAATGAGTGAGTATAGAATATATAATCTTGCAAGGTTGACTATTAAAAAGTCATTCAGCACAAAACGTCAAGAGATTGTGTTAGAATCTGTATTGCATCCACGTTTCTCGAACGAAACATCTAATTAGAGTCTCAGACAATAAAAGCTCTCCAATACGAGTAAGAACAACTACTCAGATGTTAAAATCTTTTGACTTGCCTGTTGTGTTGTTCATTTTATAGAGATATATAGTCTGTGGATGTGTTTCTAGGTGTCCAACAGAGCTTAAAATAAACTTATGCAAGTGTTTCTAGTAATGCATCAACTATTAACAATGTCTACTCTCTACCAATGTTATTCACAGTTACAGGAAAATAACTTACGGACAAATATTGAAAACAGAACAGATAAACAATGGCTGAATGAACTGAAATACCACTTTGGCCCGATGAGACACGTGTAATTTGAGCTGCAATTTCTAAATTACAATGTTTCTCCATGATGTTTATAGGTGCTGCAATAAGAAAGAATAAAAAATCACTAAAAGATCATTCAAGAAGAACGTATTTTCAGAATTGTTCTTAAAATAATAGGTGAAAGCCATTACAGTTTTGCCTTTGCCAAGTTCTATCTCTAGGAGACGCTTGAAACACCTGCGAAGAGAAAACTCCCAGCTGTTTAAAGCAATAAGACATGTAACATGTGAGATCCATGTAGGCAAAGATGATTAATTATTAATGCAATGTGAAAAATAAAGTGTCAGCACAAAAAGCATGAAGTGAAACTATTGAGAAGTTACCAAGTGATATGGAGTAGCAAAAAAATAATCTTCTTCTTGCCTCAGATCTCCATCTTTGCCACTGAAAAAGAAAAGAATGGAACCAAAAAGATTAAGTTTTAATAGGATCAAGAAGTAGATAGGTAGCTGAAAGTGAAGTTACATACCAAACACGAACCTGGTCAATCAAATGCATTTCCATGATATGTAACTAGATCAGCATATTTAAGCTCCATATACCATTAGCTGAAAATTTCAAAAACACAAGGGAGGAACAAACAAGTAACCCATTTGAAATGAGCACTACAGATACAGATTTCTGTCAAAATTTGGATCCTTTTCGCATAGCAATAGAGGGCGTCCCAATGCATGAAGCTCCCACTCCTGCAGGGTCTGGGGAGGGCAGAATGTATGCAGCCTTACCCGCACACCGTAGAGAGGCTGTTTCCGTGTTTTGTGACAACCAGGTTGCAATATGACAACCTTACCGTTACACCAAGGCTCCCCCCCTCTTCTTTTGCATAGCAATATTTCAACAAAATTTCAACTCATTTTGTCAACATTTCGATCTTTCGACTGCTTTGCTCAAGAGCTCCAGAACTGCTAGGAAACCTCAATTTTTTGGGAAATCCTTCATTTTGCTGCTAAATCAATGTTTGATCGGCTGTGAAGCATCCACTTCAAGATTTGGGTATATTTGAACATCATTTGGTTAAATTTTAATTTTCCACCTAAAAGGCAGCTGTGATAAATTTTGAGAGATTCTTCAGGCAAAGGATGATAGATCACATTTCATAGGGTCTGAGCAATGGTTCTTCATTCCTAATGCATATTTCAATTGTTCTGATTCGAACGTCGTTTGTTCTAGGACTAAATTCTTTGTAGAATAGGCTATATAAGGGAAAGTATACAATAGGCTATGGTGTATGTTGGGAATAATCCCACATTGATTAGATCTGGAACCTTGGGCTCCTTATACGAGAGTCCCTCCACTTATTAGTTCAGACTTTTGAGTTGAAAACTGTTGAATCAGAGATTGAGAATGAATGAGTGAGTTGATTTACCTCACCCCCAAATGCCTTTATTTATAATAAACTATAATGAGGTAAATAAGAAAAGTAGGTAGAGCTGACCCAGCACACACATTACAAATTTAACACATGTTAAATGTTTGTACATAGAGCTGTCCCAACACACACATTACCCATTTAACACATGTTAAATGTGTGTACATGAGTTGTCATTCTTATCTTCTTATCCTAAACAGATCCATTTAAATTGAATCGAACCGTGAATCAGTTCATTACTTACAACACTCCCCCTCAAGTTGGTGCATATATATCATGCATGCCCAACTTGGACAAAATGACATGAAACTGTTTTCCAAGTAGTCCTTTGGTGAAGATGTCCGCAAGCTGGTCAGTTTATTTGACAAAAGGAATCTGAATTTGACCACTTTCCAATTTCTGCTTTATGAAATACCGATCTATCTCTACATGCTTAGTTCGGTCATGTTGTACGGGGTCATGAGCAATACAGATGGCTGCTTTATTATCACAACATAAAGTCATAGGCTGATAATATAGAATCTTCAAATCCTTCAATAGGCTTTGTAACCATAAAAGCTCACATATGCCTTGGGCTATAGCTCTAAACTCTGCTTCTGCACTGGATCTGGCAACCACATTCTGCTTCTTGCTATGCCATGTGACTAGGTTGCCCCCCCACAAATGTGCAATAACCAAATATGGACTTCCTATTCGGACTTCTAACCCAATCACCATCAGTATAATCTTCTATTTTTAAGTTATCATTTGGAGTTAACAAAATCCCTTTCCCTGGAGCTGCCTTGAGATAATGCAATATCCTGTAAACGGCTTCCATATGTTTGGTGTAGGGATCATGCATGAACTGACTCACCAGACTGACTGCAAAGGCGATGTCTGGGCGAGTATGAGACAAGTAAATCCACCTTCCAACTAAACGCTGATATCTCTCCCTATCAACTGGCGCACCATCTTTTTCCTTGATTTTAGTGTTAGGGTCTAATGGAGTATTACACGGACTGCAACCAAGCATACCAGTCTCTGTTAAGAGATCTAGAACATATTTTCTTTGAGATAGAAAGATCCCTTTAAAAGATCGGGCTACTTCTATCCCAAGAAAATACCTTAACTTTCCTAGATCTTTTATCTCAAACTCCTGTCCCAATAATGCCTTCAACTTCGTGATTTCAGCATCATTATTTCCTATGACTATAATGTCATCAACATACATTATTAGTGCTGTAATAGTCCCACCAGAGTGCTTTATAAACAGAGTATGCTCCGCGTTACATTAAGTGTAGCCGAATCCTATCATAGCCCTGTGAAACCTTCCAAACCATGCTCTGGGAGACTGTTTCAATCCATACAATGCACGCTTCAATATACACACCTTGTCACTACTAATATGGTTTGAGAGGCCAGGTGGATAATCCATGTAAACCTCCTCATTCAGCTCCCCGTGTAAGAATACATTCTTTACATCTAGCTGGTGGAGATCCCAATGGTGATGCACAACACATGTTAAGATAATTCAGACAGTATTCATTTTCGCAACTGGGGCAAAAGTCTCCTGATAGTCGATCCCGTATGTCTGAGTGAATCCCCGAGCTACTAGCCTTGCTTTGTAGCAGTCTACTATCCCATCTGCCTTCTGTTTGATGGTGAACACCCATTTGCACCCACCGGCCTCTTCCCTGTAGGGAGTGAAACAAGCTCCCATGTGTTATTTTTCTTCAGTGCTCTCATTTCTTCTTCCATTGCTGCTTTCCACCGCTCATCAGTAATTGCATCCTGCCATCTTTGAGGAATGGACACAGAAGAGAGAGAGGACACAAAAGCACGATAGGAAGGAGATAAAGAATTATACTTAACAAAATTAGAGATGGGATGAAGAGTGCAAGTCCTAGTACCCTTTTTAAGGGAAATAGGGAGATCAGAAGCAGAGTCTAGAAGCTCCTTACCTGTGGGCTCCTCAATATCTAGATCCTAGGCTGACGAAGGGACATGTAGAGTAGTTGCGTTGATGGTAGTGGCCCGTCCATGCTTGCTTCTGGCACGGCTATATACTTGCAACGGCTTAGGGCTAGGATTAGATTGGTTGGGTACGGTAGGAGTGGATGGAGACTCTGGTATAGGAAGAGGTTCTGGAGACTCTGGTGTAAGAAGAGGTTCTAGTATTTTGTCATTTTTACTTAGTGTACATAAGCTGTCTGAGTCCACACAACTTTGTACCCTTACTTCCTCAGGAGATGCTGATATAAGTAAAGGCACATCTTCGACTTCAACTGGTGTGGGCTCCCCCTGAAGATGGGACTGGTAATACATTAAACTCTCATGAAAAATAACATCCCTTGTGATGATCATCCGGCGAAAAGGAGGATGATAGCATCTATATCCTTTTTGAGTTGCCGGATAGCCCAAGAAAATACACCGTAGACTTCGTGCCTCCAGTTTGCCATATAGGTGATGATTGCATGCATAACACACACAACCGAACACCTTAGGTGGCAGTGGGAAGGATGAATAGCCAAGTAATAGCTCTAGTGGTGCCTTGTTTTGAAGAAGACTAGATGGAAGCCGATTGATCAAGGATGTGGCTGTGAAGACTGCATCGCCCCAATAATGTGCGGGAACATGAGCATCCATCATTAAAGCGCGGGCTATTTCAAGGAGATGGTGTTTTTTTTCTTTCAGCCACCCCATTTTGTGCTGGTGTGTCAACGCAGCTCGTCTGATGAATGATGCCGTGATCCAGTAAATATTGCTGAAAATGACCTTCTAAGTATTCCCGACCATTGTCACTTCGAAGTATTTTTAGTGAAGCATGAAACTAGGTTTGTATCATTTTGTGGATCTGGCGGAAGAATGAGAAAACATCATTCTTGTTTTGCATTAAGTAAACCCAAGTGGTACGGGTGTGACAGTCAATGAATGTGACAAACCAACGGTGACCAGAAGTAGAAGAAACTCGAGCAGGACCCAAACATCTGAATGAACCAAGTTAAAAATACCAGTGCTCCTAATATATGTAGGTTTATAGGAGGTACGAGCCTGTTTAGCCATAATACAGGCTTCACATAATAACTCGTCCTAATTACATTGGTTAAATAAAAAAGGAAATAACTGAGATAACACAACAGTGGAAAGATGCCCTAAACAACGGTGCCACTGTTGTAAAATACTGATAGTAGAGTAAAGAGAGTACGGGGTTGGTTGGGTAATGAGTGGAGGCTGATATGCTATTGGTGATGAAGGACCATTTGCAAGAAGGTAGAGGCCACCATGCATTCTACCATGTCCAATTGTCCTCCCGCTTTCCAGATCCTAAAAAACACAGAAGGGAAAAAAATAACTTTACAGTTCAAGGATTTTGTAAGACTACTAATAAAAAGTAAGTTTGTAGAAAAATTTGGGACATGAAGCACAGACTGTAAAGTAAGATTTGGGGAGCAACGGACGGACCCCTTTTCCAAAATAGGAGAAAGAGTTTCATCTGCAACTCGGACTATATCTTGCCCAGAGGGGGGAGAATACAAAATAAATAAAGAGGAAGAACTTGTCATGTGATCAATGGCTCCAGTATCAATGACCCATGGATGGGTGTTATTGGAAGCACATTGACCAGCATAGGATGTACCTAACTGAGCAAAGAATGAACCTGATGGCCCTAAAGCTGACTGATGACCAGTGGCGGTAGCAGTGGATAGTAGAAGATTCTTGAAGGCCTGAAGTTCTTCAGAAGTGAGCGCAGAAGATGATACAACAGTTGGAGGTCCGGGCTGTTCACAAGTTTCCGTCTGATGTGCCTGTGGAATCTTCCCAAACTTAGCTTTTTCTCTCGTCTCTTGGCTTCAAAATCTGGGGGTTTCCCATGTAACTTCCAGTAGGTGTCTTTAGTGTGGCGCTCCTTGCCACATTGAGTACAACGAATAGGTTCCTTAGGAGAAGAATAGTGTGCTGAAGGCTGTGTAGAGTGAAGCGCGGATCGTTCAACTGGTGCAACAGGCATCATTGAGATACGTCGTAAGTCCTCATTTTGTAAAATTGCATTAGTCTGCTCCAAACTTGGGAGATGCTCACGGTTCAAAATTTATGAGCGGACGTGATCAAAGTCAGAGTTTAAACCAGCTAAGAATGTATATACTCTGAGTTTGTCCTTGGCACTTTTCATAGCAGCAGCATCCACTACGCAAGCGACTGAGAAGGTGTCATAGTAGTCTAGGTCTTGCCATAAGCTTCGGAGTTCTGAATAGTAGTCAACCACAGAAAGTTCCTTCTGTTTCAAGGACCAAATCTTGACATGTAAGTCAAATATGATGGAGTAATTTCCTCCTTGTGAGTAAGACTCCTTAGCAACAATTCAAATATGGGCAGCATCAGGTAGTAACACGTAACCCCGGCCTATCTTTGGTTCCATAGATCCAATAAGGTAGGTCATCACAATTGAATTCTCAAAGACCCATTTATTATAAAATTTATCACTTTGGTCAGATGCTGTAAGCGCACCATTAATATATCCAAGGAGTCCTCTGGCAACAATGGCCATATAGGCTATCTTGGACCACATAAGATAATTGGTCCTATTCAATTTCACAGGATTTAAAGCAATGGTAGTCAATTCCAATTTTGGTACCTCAGAGGAAGTAGCATCAGATAATCCAAACATGATGTAATAATAGATGCCACTAATGTAACAACTCAGATATTTCCCAGTGAAAAAAACGACACCGCAAAATTTGAGAATTCAGAATTCGATGCACTCAACAACCATGATCATGGAAAAATAGGAATTGATTCTTCCCATATCAATTCCGTAAAAAATCCAGCAAAGAGGAATACCTGTGTCGGAATGATAATTAGAAACAAAAGTTTTGTTTTTTTTTTTTTTCAGAAGAAGGATTCCGCAAATATGGGCTGCACTGAGATGGAAAAAAATTCCAAGAAGAGGTTGCCGCTAATGGTGCTTGGTCCAAGAGAGGCTGCTCACCACAGAGAATTAATATTTCTCACCAAAAAAGGACAAACCGCAACAAATAAAAACCCTAAAATGGCTTGCGGCATATGCTGGCTGAGAAATCTTCCCATCTCTGTGATAAATTTAGTTTTTTTATTTTTTTTTCAAGAGGAAAAAGGGACTACAACTTTGTCAATTTATGACATCCTCTTAAATTGCAGCCCTAATAATGGGATAGGGGCTAAGAAAAAGAGGATAAAGAGGATTTACAGGATGCGGTAAAGAGAGAAGGGGTTAGATACACCTTGCGTTCAGGTTCTCTTGAGAAAGGAGCCTTATGGCTAGAAGAAGAAAGAAGGGAAGGGAGAGGTGGATTGCGGTCAGGTTCTCTCGAGAGGTGGCTCTGATACCATGTTGAATCAAAGATTGAGAATGAATGAGTGAGTTGATTTACCTCACCCCCAAATGCCTTTATTTATAATCAACTATAATGAGATAAATAAGTAGGTAGAGTTGACCCAGCACACACATTACACATTTAACATGTGTTAAATGTGTGTACATGAGTTGTCATTCTTATTTTCTTATCCTAAACAGATCCACTTAAATTGAACCGAACCATGAATCAGTTCATTACTTACAACAAAAACTTAACATGGTATTAGAACTCTATGTTCCTTCATTATGGTCACCCAAAAAAGAGACCATGATCACCCAAAAGTGGGACCACATTTTGCACGTGTACTGCCACCCAAAAGAGAGGCTACACATGAGGGGGAGTGTTGGAAATAATTCCACGTTGGTTAAATTCGGAACCTTAGGTGCTTTATATATGTGAGAGTCCCTCCACTTACTAGTTCGAACTTTTGAGTTGGAAACTTAACCATGTACTATAGTTACCTGGGTCTAAAGCCAAACTACCACTTCGGTTTTTTTTTTTTTTTTTTCAAGTTAATGGTTCAAAAATATGTAAGCATAATCAAATTCCTGAAGTTTCTTGGTAAAATTCCAGGTTTTTGGCCTCCGAAATTGCCGTTTTGAATTTACAGAATGCCAAAATATTTAGGTTTTGGTGGCGTCGAAATGCCCAACGAAATTGAAATTTAGAACCTTGATCCCAACTACTTGAGACAGTGAGGCAGATCATATACTTCATTTAAACCAATACCTCTTCCCCTTTTTTCTGTTTCCATTTTTTTTTTTAAATTAAAGTAAACAAAAGACAGTCATACCTTTTTTCTGTTTCTTTTTTTTTTTTTTTTTTTAAATAAGTAAACAAAAGACAGTCATATTCCATTGGGCTTATGAAAGTAGGATGTTTTCAAGGTTAAGATTAATGGTCACCGGAAAAAGAAAAAAAAAAGTCGGACAGCCCAGGTACATTCTACAAGATGCTTATATACAGAAAAATACAATATCTACAGCATATCAGCTCTCCCAGAGAATACAAATTCCATTATGCTGCGTCTATGATCTTTCATGGCTTTTAACTCCCTAAAAAAAATTGTACGTGAAGCAATGGCTGATGTCAAACACATCAAATGTAATGAAAGTAGAGACTTGAAAATCTTCAAAAAATAGGCTAATTGCCTAGATTCCCTCTTAAACACTCACATCATTTCCATTGTTTCAACTCAAGCCCTTTTCCCTGCCCCTTCTTCTTTTAAACCCTTCTACTTACACCATATCCATTTACTCCTCACTGGTGCAACAATTTGTACTCTTTGCAGATGACTGAACCATCTTAGTCTTTCCATCCTCTAATCACCCTCAGGTTCTACCTTAAATTCCCAAAAAGCATTTGCCTCAGATATTATCCTTTCCAGTCCTTTCTAGTCCTGACATTCATCAATCATGCAGCTAGGGACAGACGATGAAAGAATTGTAAATTCGACATTGGCCTCTTTTGTATAGTGCACCAAGACCACATGGCCTCTCTTGAGTTGCAACAGTCCGGTGCTGCAGCTAACTCGACCCATTGAAACAACAACAGATTTAGAGGAAATCAGATTTCTTCAATACCAATGGCAGTGTGGTAAACACTGCCTGGTTTGGGAAGTCAATTAGTCCACGTAGGAGTTCTTATTCATAACTATTCTAGTGTCTTTTAGAGTCAGTCACCAGTTAGTTTACGTCACTTAAAGTGTCAAACATTTTCCTATACTGGTTACATGAAATACAACATTTTTGCCAACCTCCTATACATGAAAGACGTTTACAAATCCTTATATCAATGAAATAGATTCTAGGTTTCCGATAAAACAATATGTATGTATACATCAGAGTTGGGCATCTTTGTATCAAGTATTTTTTGGGAACCTGAGTTCTTTAAGAAGAGGAGCTTCCTGGTCAGAAAATGTCTCCTAGATAAGCATTAATTTGACTAGGAGATTCTGTAACCATATCTTCTTGTTGTAATATGGGTACAAGGGTAGATCATCTCATAGGGATTTTTTAGTCTTTGTACTCGTTCTAGATTATTCTCCTTATGTTATAAATAAAGCTGGCATATGTTCCATTAGACACAAGTCATTACATCAACTCCAACATGGTATCAGAGCAAAAGATTCTGAAGCCCTAAAATCGAGATTCCCCTCTCCTTCTCAATTTCAGTGCCCCTGCCCATATCCAGCTCGCCGCGACTCTCTCATCTACCACCCCCATCCTTTCTCTTCCCTCTCTCTTCCCTCTCTCGTGGTTCCTCTCTAAATCCATTGAGAGCTTTTTCCTTTCCTTGAAGATGTCTCTCAGAACCTAAATTAATATGGGATCTGTATCCCATGATCAAAGAGACTTACCAGTCTCACAGGATTTTTTTCATGTGCTTTTTTTTTTTTTTATCTAGAGGGACAACCTATATGTCGATTTTTCAAGGCCAATCCCTGCTTCTTTTTTTTTTTGGTGATGCTCAGGTCAATCCCTGCTTTTTCTTCATCAAGCCAGTTTATTGATTTCTAGGGCCAAACCTAGGTCTCGACTTTCCAGAGGAATTTTTTGGCAGCGCTTTTTTTCCTCCTCCCTGCTGGTTACTTCTCTTTGTGTGGATTTTCATTTCTGACTTATCAATTGCGCCTACTGGGATGGTAAGATCGACTCCTGGAAATTTTGCTGGCAATTTTCCTTCTTTTCCGGTTTGCTTTATTAAGCTCGACAGTACCAATTATTTGATGTGATCACGCTCGTGCTACCTTTCTATCAAGTCCCGTGGTTTTTATGGGTACCTGATTGAACTACAACAAAACCTTCTACTGTGGTACTGCTCTTGTTAAATGGGATTGTGAAAACTCCCTTGTTATGACTTTTCTTGTCAATTCCATGCAGCCCCAGATAACTCGAGGATACCTCCTCCTTGATTCCCTGCCAAAATTTGGAAGGCTGCCTAGGACATTTATTCACAGGTTGGGAATGATGCTCTCAAGTCTTCAACTCCGTAAGAAGGTGCATAAGCTGAAGCAGAAAGAGCACACTTTATCACAGTATTACTCTGAGCCATACTACCTATGGCAAGAGCTAGATTTTAATGAAGAGTTCCAACCTACTTCAACCACCAATGCTGCCAAATTCCAGAAACAGGAAGACAAGATCTGAGCTTACGATTTTTTTGCAGGACTGAATATTGAATATGATCAGCTCCTGGCTCATGTTTTGAGTTGTGACCCCTTCCCTACTCTGGAACAGTCATATGTCATGATTCAGCTTGAGGACAGCTGCCGTATAACTATGCTTCCGCAACCTGCTCCAGCCTTTCCAAAGCGATCTGCCCTTGTTTCCAGCACTCCGCCTAGCAATGATACCCCTCACTCAGGTGGCTCTTCCACTAAGGCCTTGTGAAGTGCGACTATTGTGCTAAGGAGCGTCATACTCGTGAATATTGTTGGAAACTCCATGGTAGTCCTTTTGATGGCTGTAGTCGTAGTCATGGTCGTGGCAATTCTGGCCAGCAAACCTTTCTGAGGTCTCTAGTTCCATAGAGATTGGGTCTTCTCTGTCTTTTGATGAGCTTGTTGCCTTTTGGCGTCTACTAACTAGGCTGGAGCCTCCTCAACCTGCAGCGGTTGCTTCTGCCTCTACTATTTCTTCTGTTGATTCCAATCTTGCTAGTTTAGGTATCCCTTTTTGTAGTCATAGTGCATTTGTTCCTTCTTCCTTGTGGATTATCGACTCTAAGGCTTCAGATCACATGAGCGGTTCAACTAACCTTTTTTTTTAGTACATTCCCAGCATTGGTAAAGGCAAGGTCGTTTAGCCAATGAAATCATTCCACTATTTCTGGTATGAGTTCCATTACCTATTCTCCTACTTTGTCCATTTTCTCAGTTTTGCATGAACCCAACTTTCCCACCAATTTATTGTCCATTAGTAGTATTACTTCCAATCTTAATTGCAAAGTCACATTTTTCCCTCTTATTGTTTTTCAGGATCTGGTGATAGGGGCAACAATTGGCTTTGGTAGAGTGCACAGTGATCTGTATATGCTTGATGATAGATCTTCTTCAATCTCTGGTCAGGCTCTTCAGACTTCTTCTCCATCCACATCCATTTCAGAGATACTACAGTGGCACCCGTCGTCTGAGACATGCTCCTTTGGGCATTTTAGCTAGGCTTTTTCCTTCTTATTAGCATCGTAATTCAAGACAGTTTGAGGCACGTGTTTTAGCCAAACAAGCTCAAATCAGTTATTCTGTTTCTTAGAATAAAAGTGCCACTCCTTTTGCTTTAATTCACTCTGATATTTAGGGTCAACCCATTATCTGTCTGTCTCTGGTTTTCACTGGTTTATTACCTCCATCGATTGTTTTTCTCAGACTACTTGGATTTATTTCATGCGCAGAAAAGGGAGGTTTTTGCTTGCTGCACTTCCATCGCATGGTGCAGACGTAATTTACTGCCACTATTTAGGTTCTTCTTAATGGCCAAGAATACTTCAAGGCCTCCTTTAAGTCCTATTGCTTCTCATTGGATAATCCATCAGACTAGCTGTGTTGATACTCTGGCTGAGTTACTGAAAGGAAGAATCAACATCTTTTGGAGGTTGCTCGGTCTCTCATGTATGAGATGCATGTCCCCCTAGGTTTACTTGCTCTAAAACTCAGGATAAGGTGTGCAAACTGAAACGTGCATTATATGGGCTCAAACAGTCGCCGCGTGCTTGGTTTAGGAGGTTTCATAAAGCCATGGTTACCGCAGGCTATTCTTAAAGCAATGCTGACCACACATTGTTCATCAAATGATCAGGTAGAAAAATTGCTCTTTTGATTGTGTACGTTGATGACATTGTCATCACAGGTGATAACACTGCAGAAATTTCTTGCCTCAAAAGTTTTTTTGGGCAAGGAATTCGAAATTAAGAATCTTAGACCGCTTCGCTATTTTCTAAGCATTGAAGTTGCAAGGTCCTCCAGTGTACTTACCTATCTCAGAGACAGTACGTGCTTGATCTTCTTTCTGAAACTAGTCTGTTGGGACTTGGGATGCAAGCCAACATATACTCCCATTGATGCTAATGATTACTTGGTTAGCAAAGAAGGTGATCCCGTAGAGAAGGGATGATATCAAAGATTAATTGGGCGACTAATTTATCATTATCATACTCTCCCTGTCATTGCTTATGCGGTCAGCTTGGTTAGCCAATACATGCATGATCCTTACTCTAGTCACATAGAAGCAGTGTTGCACATCCTCTGCTATCTGAAGTCTGCCCCAGGTTGTGGAATCATGTTCTCTCCTCATGATCATCTCAGAATCAAGGCCTTTACTGATGCAAACTAGGCAGGTTCTCCTAATGACCATAAGGTATACTATAGGTTATGGCACCTTTGTTGGTCGTAACCTTGTTACTTGGCGAGGTAAGAAGCAATCTGTTGTAGCTAGGTCCAGTGCTGAGGCAGAATTTGGTGCTATGGCTCATGGCATTTGTGAACTTTTTATGGCTTCAACATCTTCTCGTTGATTTAGCTATCCCTGTCACCCTTCCCATGAAGCTTCATCGGGACAACAAATTTACCATTAGCATTGTGATGCAATCCAACTACGAAAATCGGCCCGCATCAAAGCTCAAGCTTACAAAGCCCATTTGGCCCAAGACCAAGGTATGAGCCAAGCTACAAAAGAACCAATGAACCTGACCCTTGCTCCTTAAAACCAGCCCCTTTTTGGTGACCTTTCAAGTCTCTAGTGGAGAGTGAGGTGGTATTTTCTATTCAATGATTCTAGAGTCTTCTCTACATTGGAGCTTGCATCAAGACATTGAACCTAGCATCAAGACATTGAACCTTGAATCAAGACTTTGGAACTTGCATCAATACTCATTGGAGTAACCCCTTGCATTGGAAGAGTCTATTTTTTTTAATCTATCATTTATTGTTTTCTATTTTGTATTTTCAGCCCTTGGATTTAAAGATATGATTGTTTTTTTATTTTCTCTATTATGCCTATAAAAGGCCACCAAAGTAATTTGTATTGCAGAGACAATTTGAAGTGATTCTTATGAATGAAATTTGTCTCAGTGCAATCCTTGAACCTAGAAGAGTTCTCCCTTGAAACCTTGAAGAAGTTTCATTCCATCCTAGAAGAGTTGGAATTTTATTCTTCACCTACATCCTAGAAGAGTTGTAGGCCACATTTGGAGTTGATTTACATCCTAGAAGAGAAGTAAGTCATCCCACCTTCACTTCCATCAATTATATCATTTTCTTTACCTTTAAAAAAATTTCAAAATCTATTTTTGCACTTCACCTCCCTTTTGATTCCTTTGATTTTGTATAAATCTATTCTCCTGATCCATTATTTTTCCATAAGCCGAAATCGGCCTACATCACATTGCTCATAACCCAGTTCAGCATGATCGGACAGAACACATGGAGATTGATCGTCACTTCATCAAAGAAAAGCTGGATTATGGGTCTTATTTGTATGCCTTTTGTTCCTAGTCATGAACAAGGCTGACGTTTCTGATGTTTTACTAAAGGTTTTAGTAAAAAGATGTTTCATCCTATTGTTTACAAGTTGGGCATGTGTGGTATTTATGCACCAACTTGAGGGGGAGTGTTATAATGTGGGTACAAGGGTAAAATTGTCTCATATGGATTTTTAGTCTTTATATTCATTATAGATTGTTCTCCTCTATATTAAAATAAATCTGGCTTGTGTCCCATTAGATACAAGTCATTACATCAATTCAACATTTGTAAAATCAATAGGTCATGGTATACAAATTTCACCAAGCATATAGCATTAATAGAAGGGTTTGAGAAGTTTACATGAGTTCCATACTCACATGTAAGCCTAGAGTGTGCGTGAACACTCGAATTAATGAAATTATTTTGAGCCAAAATCACCAGCTGACAAAATTCTAAGAAGTGCCCAGGTCAATCCATCCCTATATCCGGGGGTGTCATCTTGGTGGATCTCAGCCGGCTATAGTAGGTCCCAGGCAACTTAAGGCATGGACTGTGACTGAATGAATACATAATCGATCTGCGGTCCCCACAACCGTGGCCGACCAATGAATAATCGGATGGTGATCAGGAGTTAGTCGACCCTACATGTCCACCAAAACCAAAAGCATTCAAAGACGGCCAAAACACCCCAAAATCGGTAAACCAGAAAATGAAAAACTATGATCAACGCAGGAAAAAGGCGGAACAGAATATCTATACAAGATCATCAAAAGAAATTCATGACCAGAAAATCCAAGAATAGCAAAGTTCCGAAAATGAGTTGCAGACTCTGTAATCCTCGATTCGTGCAGGAGCGACATCTGAACAAACTGATCAGCAAACAAAATTCCCTGGTCTCTCCCAAATCTATATGCTCTTTTAGCGTTGCGCTGGTTGGTAATGGGTACAGACTTACAGTGTTGGCAATGCTTTGCTACGATAGTGGTGGCTACAGCTTACAGCAGCGGTGGAGAGGGAGGGTGGCCGACGGATTCAACTTTCAAGCAAATCGATTTCGCAGTATGGTTGTTGGTGCGAAATAAGATTAAGTAAAGAAGGGGAAACTGATGGACAAATGAAAAGACAGGACAACACATATTAATAAGGGTGTTAAAATCTATGTAATATACAAAAGGAGATGATGTGATAGTTGAGTAAATAATTTTTATTAATATATTGAAAAAGAGGAGACATGCCTGCATGGTGTTAAGATGATAATAAATGCGAATGGTACTAGTATATGATATTACTATATTTTAATTCGGTCGAGCACCCACTGGTTCCCTACCATGGACTAGGACTGACCGATTATTAATCGGTCCGAGGCCTAAGCCCTGCACGTTTCATAATCAGGCTGGTATGGCCACAGGTTTCATTCAGGCTTGGTCAGTCCATCCGGTGCGGGCCTGAAATTGACACCCCTACAGCAAAAGGAAAAAGGGTTTTTCTTGTTGACACCTCGGGAAGTATTCATCTTAACTGGGCCTTTTTACACCCCAGGCTCAAAGGGAAGGTAAAATGGTAATTTAACTAGAGGGCCCTTCTTTGTCTTGTCCGACCCACTCACCATATCTGGGAATGGTAGGAATTCATCTTAACTGGGCCAGGATGGTGGTTCACTGCTTTCACCTTCTATCACATTGTACAGTGTCTCAAAAGTGAGAAGGTAAAATGGTAATGCCAACAGTTGGCAAAGAGGGTCAAACAAGTCAAATTAACAAACCCTTGCTGGACTTAATTCGGTCCAATACAAAACTGCAGAGAAAAGTAATGAAGAAACCACTTATCTTGAAATCTAACCCTTGAAACACTTGACTTGTGGATACCTTTGGTGTTATGAAGACATATCCAAAGTTGGTGATCCGCTCTATGAGAGAGATGTGACTCCTCTTCTCTCCGACGGGACTGGTTTAGTTAGGGCTGGTCGATATGATTAATCTCTAATCCCATCCATCAAATCGCATTAATGGCGCAATAGGCATAAGAACTTAAGGAATACAGGTGATGGAAAAATTGACAGCAGTGGGCCATAACTAACACATATTTTAGGGAAACAAAAAGGGAAAATTTGTTGTTGGACTGTTCACGAGAAGATATAGACAATGTTCACGTGAACGGGGGAACAGGTCATGGAACAGTGTGGGTTGGGCTGGAAAATGCTGACCACACTACCTGGGCTGCACAGTATAACGATGGGAAAAACGGAAAACCCCCCCCGCCTTCCTGCGATTATTGACCTCTTCCGCCTGCTTTCTTCTACTTCTCCAACAATTTTTTTTTCCTTCTAATTTAATGCCCTGGCAACCTTCCTCTCTGCATTATCCATTCATCGCAAGGCTTCATCCACTTAGGGGGGATCTTAGGGGGAGATTTTAGGTTCAAAGTTGAGGTTTTAAGGTTTCAAGTGGAAGGAAAATATGATTGAAGATGACCAATTCCACGGTTGACATTTCAGTTCACCAGAGAAAACTCAGGAAAAGATAAGATGATTGGCTCATCATAGTTATAAGAAATGACCACTTGCAATATTACAGGCAATAAATGGAGGGTAAACAAAGTCAGGTTAGAATAGCAAAACTTCACCCACAGAGGTGTCATTCAGACAAAACCAATGAAGAAATACTATTACAAGAAACTGAAGAAGCTCTCAACTGAAGGAGGAAAAAAATTCCTTAACCCCAACCCAAGACATAATTTAGTGCAAACATAAGAAAGAAAGAAAAAATCATCAGAATATCTCTTGGATGATAGTCCAGACAAATATCAATCACCAAATTCAAAACTATCAATAGCAAATCTAAAAGTAGTGATCTAACATAAACATATAATCTATATCGACCTCTGCTTTCACAAATTCTTACATTTCCCTCAGGCCAAACCCCACAAGTAATTGTAGAAGGAACAAGTCGTCATAAGACTCATAACTCATAAGCATGAACCTCACCCTTATCTTCCGATCTTTTGTTCTTTCACATTAGTTACCATTCACCAGCACTATTAATGTTGCAGCTTCCTACTTAAAAGTTTAAGCTCGTAGTGGGGATACCTCCCATGTGTACAGGCCCAACTCCAAGGTCCCGGTTAACCAATGTGGGACTATTCTCCACACTCCCCCTCATGTATCCCTCTTTTTTGGTGGGCAATCACATGGTTGGTACAGGTAGGGAGGACTGAGTGAGTGACTGAGTGATGCTCTGATACCATGTTGAAGCATCCTACTTTAAAGCTTAATCTCACAAGTAGAGATACCTCCCATTTGTATAGGTCCAACTCAAGGTCCCAGTTAACCAATGTGGGACTATTATCTAAACCTTTTTTTGTTCAATATGGGGCAATAGTCTTTCTAGTGCATCATTAATCATTCTTTTGTATTGAGATGTGGATCTCTATTAATGTTCTTCACTATAAATCCCTGTTAAGAGTAGGTTTCTGAATACATGGTGATTTGGTGCCAATAAGATAACCAATGCACTAAAATAATGAACCCTACAGTCCATGTCCATGCCCATCAATGGAATTCAAGGAAGGATATTAACAGAAGGTTCAATTCCAATGGACTATCATATCAATCTGTCCCAAATTATCATATTTAAAACCTCGATCCCAGGTTTGACCTGTTCATAAAACAAACACTTGGTAGCTGAATATTCGGCCCTACCTATTATGCTGCCTCAATGTCTTGACTCCACAAAGGTGAACATCCATCAGCAAAGATATCAGAAAACAAGTTATCATTATTACGAATTATTACTAATATCACACTGTCTTCACCATTTTATTATATGCAGGATTTCACCCAAAATGGGTTTTTCTCAATTTATCGAACCAAAACATTACCTCAGGTGCTGGGAGAAGAAGGGACAAAAACCTTGAGTGTAGAGTCATTAATGGGGGCGAACATCCAATTTTCTAATGTTATTTACACTTCATTTTCATGTGGCACCTTGTGACTATACCAATGCTGAGAAAAGGTTTCACACTTAAATGCAACTCATGCTATTTGTCTAGCAGCAACACTGCCATATTAAAAGATAATGAAAGCATGCAAAGCATAGGAATGGAAAATGTAACAGGAAGCTGTACGAAATATAGAATGAGAATACAGCATGTACAAGAAGATCAAAATGTAAAGACAGCAAATTTACCTACTGGCTACAACTCGAAGTTGTCTGAAAGGCCATATATATACACCTTCGACCCTCATTTGAGCAGCTCCACTATCACGCTCATTGTCGAACGCGTCCTGGAAAATAAGCACTCCCTGTTGCAAAAAACAGGGAAAAGAAACGAATCTTAACCCACAATTAATTACCATAACCATGAAAGATAAGCAAAAGCACCCATGTTGACCCAGATTTTATTAAGGAAAGACTTAAGAATTTATTATGGATCACAAGGAGCAGGATGAGACATGCTTTGATACCAATTCATGAAAATTTTGAAAACTAAAGAACCTTCCCACAGCTTCAGGAGTTTGCATTAGCAGTATCCAACCAAAGTGGAGCGATGGATCAGGCCATTAACCCAACAAAACTCACCTGGCCTTACCCCAATCGGATGGAGATACAGAAATCTTATTCTCCTTTTCAACTCTACTTTAGATCAAACCTGATTTATCTAACAAATATCTGAATCTTTAGTTCACTAAGTGAACGTGGGTCATCTATGGCCTTCCTCTTTCCATTTTGCCTAGGCATGCAAGCGGTCTTGAAGGTGTTAGCTGATAAGTCGCCCAAAAGAAGAAGAATAATTTACAAGAGTTCTTTGTAATTTAGAAGTAGTTAATATTTTTACTTTACACATCCTCCTTTAAAACTAAAACAAAAAGACAAAAAAAACTCCTTTATTACATCTAACCCCTACCCTTTTGTATAAATCCCCTTATGGAATATGCACTCTTATCCTTGCTTACATACGACCGCTTTGCTCACCTAGGCAATGCTTAGGTGGCGCCTTGTCTCCCAAGCGTTCAGGCAGCCCTTCAACACCTTGGGTCACCTAGTCACCTTGACAACTATGTTTCTTCATCTTCATTGCACATTGATGCACCATCTCAATTAACATTTCCTTATCTTGCAACCACTTTGTGCTTGCATTTAATTTCCATTCTATCCGTCCAAGTCTAACCACTCATCCGTTTAAAGATCTCCATCTCTGTCGGAAATCGAGAAATTACACTAAGAATCTGACTTGGTGATTTGGAAGGCCACTTCTTCTGGATTTTTTCACAACCATATCGTCTTGGAAGATTGTTAGATCCTCAGCGGCGAGAATTTCTTGGGCAGAGGTAGTTTGGTTGGGGATAAACTATATAAAGGCTTATCTAACAAAACTTGATATGCTAAAACACTAATCCTGTATTCCTACCTTCTACCCATAGTTTAGGCCCATTAAAGTGGCCTATTACATTGAAAACCTATGGGATCAAAGGCCCAAAATGTATAGAACCCAACCCAAGGCTTATTCTCACTACAAGAAGCTTATTTGTGCGTTCTATCTGCATTGGGATGCTATACCAACCACAGATCAATTGATTAGAATGAAAATCAGAGTTATTCATCTGGCTGTTTTTTGTTGGGTTGGACTAGAAAGTAGGTATCATCTCTTCTTTGATTGCCAAATTCACATCTCGGGTTTGAGAAAATCAAGTCAAAATCTTGTTGTGCTCAAGGTTGAGGCATCAGAGTCAAAATCTTGTTGTGATGCGGGAGTTTGATGGATTCAATTCTATTGGGGTGATTGGTAAGTTTGTCTTTTGTGCTACTATTTCTAATTTATGTAAAGAAAGAAATTACAGATTGTTCCATAATAGTGTAGAACAAGACCTTTGCTACTATTTCTCATTTATGTTAAGAAAGAAATTACAGATTGTTCCACAATAGTGTAGAACAAGACCTTTGATTGTTTGTGAATCGCGACATAAAAACAGATGTGTTGGATCAATGTTGCACTCTTCACTGTCTGAGGTGGAAAATGTAAGGAATAAATTTCTAATTTAGCGGTGGAGAGTGCAAGCTATGTGGATTATGAAAGTGGCACAAACTTTTTCATCGGTGAATCCGTTGGATGGAATAGTGGCACTCCATTGTGAGTGTTCACTTGATCAAGAGAGAACTTCCTATAGTGGGTCTTGCAAGGTGTAATAAGGAACTTCCCATCATGGGTGAAGGGGAGGAGAGATCAGTTCTTAGCATAAAGCGTCTTGCTATCTATCGAGGATTGACATTGTGCATAGAAAGGGGCTTTAAAAGGAATTTAGTTCATTCTGAATCCAAATTAGTCGTAGACATCTTGAAAAGGATTGACAAATACCCATACTCGGTAATGTATCTGAGAAGCACAATTGTTCATTTGAGTGTTATCTTGGAATAAGCTAGTTTCAAGCATGTTTGGAGGGAGTCAAATCAGCCTGCGGATTACATCGCTTCCCTCCCATCTGCGGAAGTAGTGCATTATTTTACCAACTGATTTCTTACCCAAGCTGTCAGATCTTGTCAAAAAGGATTTTGACCACTGAATCTATCGCAGAATGTTATTTTTGTTTATGTTAATGAAAATTTTCCATCTTACCTACAAATTTAAAAAAATAAATATAAAATAAAATAAAACAAATAAAAAAAAAAGGTTCTGAATCTCAACAAAGCTCATTTTATTTATATTAGCCCAACTTTGGATATGTCTTCAAATCATTCCAAAGAGTATTTCCCATCAAGTTTCAAGTGATTCAAGGGTTAGATTTCAAGATAGTGGTTTTCTTCATTACTTTTCTCTGCAGATTTTGTATTGGACTGAATTAAGATCCTGTAGCAAAGAGGGCTTGTTAATTTGACTTGTTTTGAACCCTCTTTGCCATCAACAAGTTTTCACATGTGGGCAACCAACCTAACACATCCACTATAGCAGTGTGGATTACTGTCCATGTCTATGAGAATCATCTGAAATGAGATAGACATCAATAAACCAAAACCCAAAATTAAAATTAATAGATGTTAGAAAGTTACATCTGTACCGACGACCATTAAGTTTTAAATGCAGTTTACCAGCATGTTCTCCTTTTGGGTTTTGTTAATACAATTCTTTGTTCACCCCCAAAAAAAAAATGCTACAAGAACAAACTTACTACTATTATGAACAGCAAACCACTGTAGGGAAGTAGGAAACTACTCCAACCCTTACATGATTAAACATTAACAAAAGTATGATATGGAAGTTTACTACACAGAAATCAATACAGTTACTCAATCCAACTAATTCTATTGAATATTGAAGTTTAGTTGCTCTAATTTCTTACAGAATATCTGACCAGATGAACTAAATACGCACATGCTAACATGAATGATGTTTTATGATGCTTTGCCCCTTAAATGGGAATAAAAAAAATGAAGTGAAACATCCTCCTTACCTGCACATAATGGACTCCAGTTATCTTTGTCGGGGTACTGACTAATTCAATAATAGAAATTCCGTTTGATTTTCCAAAATCTGGAAATCTGGAGGAGCTCTTGGTGGAATCTAGGAAGCTCCAAGTGCCTGCCCCAACAAGTGAAATCAGATAAACATTACAACTACCATGTAAATGAATTTTAGAGATTAGACCTTTAACCTTCCTGCCTAGAAATGCTCACACACACAAGATCAGGAAACATCAAAACTCAAACGTGAAAACTGTAACAAGGGATAGAAGCTTGACAGGGTTCCAGTCTATCCAAAAATGGTTAGATCAACCGTTCACAGATGGAATAGAGGAAAAATTAAGGGGAAAGCATTCATATATGGTAACCAACGGGGTCAAGATGGACTACATAATTTGTCATGTGTGTAATCTAATAGGCTTCCTATTTGGGTTAACAAATATAACCAAGGTTTTCTTAAAAAAATACAAGAAAGGGTATTGAAAAAAAGCTAGAAAAAAAACCCAATTTGTTAATCAGATAAAAGGATGACTAACCTAAGCGAGCACATCTAGATCTATGGCACTCATTCATTTCCAGAACTGGTTTGAAAACAAAACACATATTTAAAGGGTGCAAAGATGAACTTCAGATGAATTTTCAACCATGCAATAGAAGTTTTACCTTTATTTTTTGTTTCATTATTGATGTAGGCAAAACTTAGCCAATACTATGTTAATGAATCATACCAACATGCCTACAATGCATTTGCACACATTCATATTTTGAATCTTGGATGTTTAAATAGATAACACATATTTAAAGGGTGCAATGATGAACTTTAGATGAATTTTTCCACCATGCAATAGAAGTTTTACCTTTATTTTTTGTTTCATTATAGATGTAGGCAAAACTTAGCCAATACCCTACAATGCATTTGTACAACATTCATATTTTGAATCTTGGATGTTTAGATAGATCACACACCTTGGTGTTTTTCATGCCGTCCTTTTTTTTTTTTTTTTTGGGGGGGTGGGGGAGGATTGGGGAATAAAACAATTTTTTACATACATTATTTATTATTAGTTTCCCATCCACTGGACCATCAAGCTCATAATCATAGAAAATATGAAGATATAAAAGCCACAGCTTTCTAAAATGAATGCCTGCCATTTGACTACCACAGGAAGAAAAGAAACATGAATATTAGAAAGCCTTTGCTTAAGAAGACAGTGTACTTCTCTAATATCCACTACAAAAGCAAGATAAAAATCGCAAGTAGGAAAAAAACGTGCAAACCTTTGTATGTTCCCGTGATATTCCAATTAGAATATGGGCCCAGATCATTTTCATCTCTTCTAATAAATAACCACTGCAAGAATAAAGGATGAGCCAAAAACTAAGAACTTCAATTTCAGACATGTTAGTACTTAGTAGTAATTTAACAATAAAAAATCAAACATGAAATATGATTAGATCATCAACTTGCATGTTCTATGATATAATATTTCAAAAAAAAATGTTTCATGCCTGGTTATAATAATAATTAATAACCCCCTCCCATAAAAAACAAAAATAAAGGGAAAATACAGAACAAACTTTAAACAATGGTGAGTGTTAAGTTCATGCCTAACTTTCATACCAAGGTTAGCATTGTTGATGATATCAGTCCAAGTGTAAATTACACGACCTTGACTATCAACTACAGATTGATTGAAATTGAACTCATTTAGGTTGAAAGCCATGGTGCTAATACCTCAAGTAGTGAACCAGATACCTACTACAGGCCAAGCAGCTAGGAAGAAAAGCAAAGAATGAAAATTGTTGAAACTAGCATATTGGAAGATTAATCGGCCAAGATAACCATGAGCAGCTACGATATTATAAGTTTCTTCCTCTTGACCGAATCTGCAACCTTAATTAGCAGATTCATTTTCAGTGGTTTCCTTGATCAAACTTGAAATTTGAACCATGCATAGCACTAAATAGGGAGCCACCGAATACACCAGCCCCTTCCATACTTACCTTACCCACGATCCATTCGTAGTTGCACCAGTTCAAGTTCCGGATTCAAATCCATATCCTAATGATCAAGTCACAAATAAAATTAATCACCTTACAACGCGCCCTGACTTTTGACTCTACAGGCGCCTTTAAGCTCTTCAGTTTCAGTGATTTAATTGTTCCTTTAAAGTCCAGTTGGTTGAATTTCTCGGAAACATTGGCATAAACAATTAAGGGATACGTACCACTTATCAAGGATGGACTAATATGACTTCACCCTTTCCTCTCACCATCATCAATAGTGGGCCCCTATTATTACATGTGAAGGTTAGCAGGTCACTCAATGAGTTGATACGTATATAGAGTAGCTGGTCATCCTCTCTCCCGGGTAGTGGCACTTACTTACTTATAGGGCTGCAAGTTTGGCCCTGTGAACCCGAACCCGCCCTGAGCTCAGGCACGACCAAACCTGCCATAAGCCCAGACATGGTGAGTTTGGGCCCATGTTTTGTTAAACCCTGGCAGGGTCCCATTGCTGCCCCCTGTGGGAGTCCGGGTCATGTCTCAGTACCAGTGTGGCTGATCATCCGAAAAGACCAGCTAAGCATCATTGGCTTGGTCAGCCTTTACTTGACCAACTACATATACTACGCAGGCTCAGCCCTACGCAATCGGTGATGGTGATTCAAATCAAGCCCATAAAAAGAACTTAGTGATCCTATTCTAATTGCACTTGACTTTGACTCAAGAGCTCGAAGTCACCATGGCCGCAGATGTAGACCAAAAATGAGTGAGAAATTGGAAGACTGACTATTTGTCTGGATTCCGTACTATGGCCTTACAACTGGAAAAGCCATCCTCTAAAGAAAAATAGGTCAAATTGTGTTCAAGTGTGACATTTGAATCTCAGATGGCTTTCATCGAACGTGCTATTGTGTTCGAGGAAGTGATCAAAGAGCAGAAAGCCTTGTTCTCATTCTCACTTATTGATTTCATTTATATGTGGTGGAAATCTTTGAGCCAGGTCCTTGCTTTAGTACCTTGGGGGGAGGAGTGATCCCAAAAAGCCCTTCTTCTTTTTTTTCGTCTAAATATTCAGGAGCTAAGACCACTCCAATGCCCCTTTTCGCCAAGTATAACCTGAAGGGATAAGCAAGCATGAAAATAAAAGCTTCTATAAATACGGATACGCCCAATACATCGAAAATCATTGCCCATGGATAAAGACCGTTTCGACATAAAAACAACAAAAATTAAAGCAGTAATAGCGGATTCGGAATTGTAACCAATCATCCCCATTGGTTCTATACCCGATTCATAACTAGAGCATGCAGCCGATAATGAAGACAAACATATAGAAAGTATGTAGTGATGGATCTTTATAGGAAAAAAGACTTGTCGAAAATCGCCGGTTGGGTTGGTCCTATTAAGAAAGGCATGGGAGCAAAGAATCCACTCCCTCAGTGCACGTTAGCACGTGCCAACCAAGCAACGGCTAGCGTGTCTAAAGGTCAAAAAAGACCCTATACTCATTATGTAATATATATTTTATATATAAATATATTGTCAAACCCTAAATGCTAACCCTTTGTTATCTCCTCAATCTCGCACTCTCACTCTCGCCTCTCTACCTCCCTCTTAATCTCCTCAAAGTAAGAGGTCACTGAGAATTGGTGGCGATGTTTTCCTCGCCTTTTCTTGTACCATCTGCTGCGCCGCCTTGCTTAGTATCGTAGCCATGCCTGCAAATCCCCTCGATTCTCTTGATCAAAGCTTCATCGTTGTCATCTTCACCGATGGATGATCATAAACAAAAGCAGCAGAGAGTGGTGATGTGCGAAGGTGGAGTCATCAGCGTTCATACTACCTATTTCCTCGCCAAGGGGGCAGCCGTCACTTTAATCGAGAAATCATCGGTTGCCTACGCTACCTCCGGCAGGGCCGGTGGATTCCTAGCCCTCCACTGGTGCGATGGCAGACCCCTCTAGAATCTGGCTTGAGCCAGCTTCAACCTCCACTGCTCCCTTGTCCTCAAACTTGATAGTCCCCAAGCTTATGGTTACCGTCCCCTTCCACCCTCAGCATTCCTCAACAAGCAAACCCAAATGGAGCACCCCGCGACCGCGACCAAGACCAGCAGCAGCAACCATCCTGCATGGGTGATAGACCTACCAGGAACCCTTGGACGATCGGCACGACCGAGACCATGGTGCAAGTCCACGTGCAGCTCTTCCCCAGAACTCTATTATCGTATGCGGTGGTCAATCACAAGTTGGAGATGGTAATCTGAGAGATTTAATTGGGTGGAGGTAGAGGAGGCTAGGTCCATGGGGTGGTGCTGAAGTACTGAGACAGGGTGATTGTGCGGTGGTGTTGGTGCTGGGGCCATGGTCGTGTCGGTTAGTCCTCAGTCCTCAAGGTGTGAAAATAGTAATGGGTTTTGAATTTTGTTTAAGATTTCTGGTCTTTTCCCCGACTCAATTCAAGGCTTCTTGTTGCCTTCTGGATCAAATGGTCTCTCTTATTGGTAAAAGGATTGCTTTTAATGTTTCCTCTTTCCAATTCATGGGCTTTATGGATGGAACAAATTCATTCATTTTTAAAGACCTCTTGAGAGACAACACTGAAATGCTTAGAGCTGATTGAGATCTTTTAGCCTTTTGGGGGGATAGAAAATTCACCCAGCACTTGCAAGTCAACTTCTTAGCAACTAACTGTTAGGTCTACAATTAGCAAGGAGTAAAGTATCGCGTACTGGTCGGACAATTTTAAGAGACGTATCGTATTATATCGTGGATACAGTGGATACGTCAGGATACGGGGCAAGATGCGCACTGAAAAGATTAGGGAACATGCAAAACATAATTTTTAAGCATGGATCACTATAATAAGTAAACTTGAAATATTTTCAAGGATTAAAGACACATTTCATGACATTCAATGGGCTACAACCTTCGGTTCACATGAATTGTAGGTTTTCAGAAAGGTTGAAGACCAGAAAGGTGGAAAAAGTCAGTTGTATCAAGTTTTATATGTGCATATCAACCGTCTCGAACCATATCAGTTTGTGTCGAGGTGTAACGAACAGTATCGGTTCGTATCGAGATGTATCGAGCCATATCGGTTAGAACACTCAAATACAAGTTTTTTTTTTTTTGTGAGAAAATAAAAACTTAAGTGTATCGATACGTATCAAGTGTATGGATCATATCGAAGTGTATCTAGCCATATTGAAATGTATCGATACATGTGGATACACTTTTGTTTTAAAAAGGAGATACGTATCAACCACTGTCCATATAGATACATATTGATACGATACTTGAAATCATGACAGTAAGAGTACGATTTTGATATTCAACGTCAATCAAGGGCAACCTGACCCTGAGCTAGCGTCAATCAGGACCAACCCAGCCCAGCCTGGCCCAATCATGGCCAGTCAGGGTAGGCTTGGGCTGGGCTAAGCCGGCAGGTTGACCTTTTTAGGCCCCGAGTTAGGGTCAGACTAAACTAAAGAGATCTAGGGCTGGGCTGGGGTTTTAAAATGCTCGGCCCTGTTGCAGCCCTACTTACTTACATACAGAATCTCACTCGGTGATCCACCCAGAGAAAGCCTTCCAATGGCAAGCGATCCCTACCGGTTGCTCTGGTCAATAGATCTCTGCAGGAAACTAACTCTTGAAAAGTACTGGCAAAAGGAAAGAACAAACTGTAACTAGGGATAATTAGAACAGACTGATCTAAGCAAAGATTAAAAAGAACCTACTTAGAAAATAGTTCTTTGAAACGTTATACGCATAGAATGAAAAACAAATTAAAATGTCAGGCACTTATAATGGTACATAGTTTTCCTTTCTCACTTATGAAATATTTTCCAGTTGGCGACTCATAGAACAATGCTTTGATACAGTATCCTTTGCTCATTATAGCCTCTCTATGCCATTTGGCATTCAACACAAAGACTAGAACAGCTCATGGAGCTGGCCAATAAAACCTTTCAAAGCAACTTCATATACCTCCATCAACACACCTTCTATTACCTAGGACAAAAAAGACAAAAGAGAATTCGTTGCATAAAGAAGGTTTTTTTTTTATTTTTTATGGGGGATGGGGGGAGGGGGGATACAAAAGAAAATATTCTCATTTGATCATTTCGTAGGTAAGAGCCCAATGGGCCAGTTATAGACAGCTCCCACTTGGGATAATTTGTACAATCCAAACCTGGACTGAGCAAGATAGAAAGGAAGGGCTGTAGCCCACACAACACTAGTAAAGAAAGGTAGAAATAAACTCTTAAGGATTAGCTGCCAAACCATGGCACTACAAAGCCAGAAGCAAGCACTACCATGTAGTGAGAGGTATGAATCGTATGATCAAAGTGCACCCATTTCAATTTGTGTGACCTAAAAGGTTCTTTTGCTCAGAAACACCTCATTTGATCAGAGATCAGAAGGGTCCTGATTTGTGATAAGGGATCTGAACACATCAGAGATGGCCCAGGGTCTTCAGCCCCATCTGAGAGAGAAACTCAGTAATCTGCCACTATCTTAGACACTAACTTTTTTGGTTAAAAAGACTTTACCAATTTAATTAGTGATAATATCCACCCTCTTTTTAAAGGGCGCCTTAGTGTGACGGTAAAGTTGTCATATTGCAACCTGGTGATCACGGGTTTCGAAACAAGGAAACAGCCTCTCCACATTGCAGGGGTAAGGCTGCATACATTCTATCCCTCCCCAGACCCTGCGATAGCGGAAGCCTCGTGCACTGGGACACTCTATCCACCCTCTTTTTATAAGGTAAGGGCTCAGTAACAAGGACTGACTTTTTGATTGGACACAAGCTGTTTCTACAGAGCTAACAGTTCCACCAATGTCTCCGGAAACAACATATCAAGTTTCTCCCGATCCCAGAAGCATGCAATTACGCCTTTCTTCAGGTAAAGTGCTTGTTCTGGGCCTTAAGAGACTATTTTTGAACCCAATCTTCAACTAGAAGTGGCAGCACATTTCTTGCATTTGGACGAGCACATTTCTTGCATTTAGACGCCTGTTTATGGCCTCTTTTACCAGCCCTCATCTCACCTTATAAAAGCATCTTTGTCCCCATGCGACAGATCTCAGACAATGTCCTCATTGCACGGGAACTGCTATAGTTCCGTTCATGAAACTTGAAACATCTGAGACATAAGGATTCCACAACCAACTTGGCATGGATCAAAGGTCATCCAAGCAACATTTTATATGTTTCTAGTATATCCGCTACATGGAATAAATAGAGTTAACCAAACATGGGATTTAGTTCATCTATTCCATCCAGAGTTCTGAATAGGATAAGGACTAATGCTACTCTTCCTATGGTACCAAAGCAATAAATCCGTCCTCCGTCTTAGCTGCTTCAACTAGAGAAATTGAATCTCCATCCGCCGAATCTGAATCTGCAGTCCCATCTGCCGAAGAATCGAAGAGAAACCTTGGATTAGCCTTTAAGGGGCTTGGGAGGGAGCTGACCCTTGGTTCACTGTTATTTCAAAAGTTGGGAAACTCTGTCTGTTGTTTATGACTTTCATTAAAGAACGCATGGCAGATACCCATATACTAATGCTGACCACCGACCCTTTCTGGATAAGATAAAATTCATCAAACAAGGTGAAAAAACCATTCCCTTCAGATAAAATAGAAAAAGCTTTTCAGAACAACAACAAAAAAAAAAAAGCAGCCAAATAGGCTTAACAAGGAAATCATCTAGAAAAGGAATGTCTAACCATTTCTCCCTTTAAGGTCTAGAGAAACATATGCTTTTCGTATACAGATAGAGGACCAGAGGTACAGGAAAGTGGGGACTAGATATTCTCTCATCTATTCTCCTGAACTGAATTACTTAAATTATAAAAAGCTCTCTTTCTTCTTTTGATGATGTAATATTTTATCAAAGAGAACTAGAGAAGAAAATAAAGACTCCAAAAGGGGCACAAGGGAAAACCAAAAAAAAAAAAAAAAAAAAAGAGCAGATGATAGGTTTATACATTGTCTTCATTGAGAGAATTTCATCCCATTTGTACCTGACCACAGAAGTGAAGGCCTTAAGACTCCACCAAGATCAATTCCATAGCAAGACAAAAATTGACATAGTAGCTGGAGGTGACAGTGTAATAAAATGAAAATCCTTTTGATATTCAGACCACACCTAATGCTAAACTTTATCTGGGTAACACATTCAATTGGTTCTTAATCTCTCATATATTATAAGTTCCAGCTCCACTACCACAACATGTACTGCAGATCATCAATCAGTAAAATTTTTGGCACCAGCCAAGTACATTATGCTGTTTAACCCTATCTAAGACTCAGATTTCAGAAGGGTCAAATACTACTAATATGAAACTTTCCACTTCTAGACCCCCAATAATACCTAACATCAAACTCCGACACTGATGTAGACAAAAGTCATGAAATAATCCACCACTGACTTCACAGCTTCCTTTGAAAATTCTCTTTCCTCCTAGATTATGTTATTCTCATCTATTCTCATCCTACTCTTTCCAAATGGACCAGTAAACCGGATAACTCTCCACAACTAAGTAAAGGAAACGACTTTCATCCAGGCTTCCAACATAAAAGTAAAACATAATAAGACGAATGTTATGAAACTATCCACCTAACTTCACTGCTTCTCTTTCCTCCTAGATTATGTTATTCTCCTCTACTGTCAAGCTCATCCCTAATGAACCAATAAAGCAAATAACTCTCTAACACTAACCACACAAAACAACTCTCCTCCGCCTACTTCCTCATAACAGTAAAAGAAAACTCCACATCTCAAACATTAAGTAGAGCTTTTTTTGAACCAATAATGGTAGTCCACTGAAACGAAACTCTAGGTCCACATCACAGGGAAAAGAGAACATCTTTTTGCGCATACTAGAAACTCTAGCCAAGGACCACCAAAAACATACCCAAAACTAACATCCAACAGAAACCATCGTAGTCAAACAAACAAGATTACATTTTTCAAGTTTTAAAAATACAAAATGACATCTTATCTTTTGTGGAATTCCAATACTTATGAAGCTAGAATCAAAATTTTCTAAATTGGTAGAAAAAAAAAATACGCATAAGCATCAAAACATTCTCAAATTAAGCACAGATAAGGATAAGACTAGGAAGCCAACCTCGTCACCCCAGGAATGGGACTTCTCCCTCAGAGGTCTCAGGGCGGTAACCGGCGTAAATAAAGCGAAAACAACGTAGAGCCCCAGTAAGACATGCCACAACGAAACCCTTCTCTCTCTATTGAGCTGCATAAAATCTGAATTTTTTCTCCTGATCATATCAGAAACACCTTCGAAGAAGAACAAAAAGAAATTCAAATCCGTATTTCCGCCAAACATATCTGCTTAATTAGTTGATCTCCGGGAATAATCGAACAAAACCCATGAGAGAGAGGGCTTAAAGAAGAAAGCGGTTGCTTCAAGTCGAGTCAACCATAGAAGGTAGCAACCAACGAAACAAGATCGACTGAAAGGGAGAGCTCAACGAACGATTGAACAAACAACTACGCCGCAACAACGAAGACCACCACGAGTCATTAGCTGAATCACCAAGTAGAATTTCGGAGAATTAAAAAAAAAAAAGGAGGGATTAAATTAAATTAAACTATACAATTCTCTCTGGCTTGTGGGCTATGGTCTCTGCTGTTCATAAATAAGAATCCCTCTCTCTCCCTCTCTGGTGGATGTCGCCATTGTTTTCTGGGTGAATGGTAGAAATGAAGGTCAGCGGCCAATAGCAAAAGAGTCCATTTGTTCTTACTGTCTTTTATGAATATTGAATATACCTGCTAATTGAGTTATTCGGGCGATTATCCCGACTGGCGGTTACTTCCTGCTTCTGGGTTCGATTTTGTCGGATAAATTAAATTTAAAATTTAAAATAAAAAAATTTAACGACCATTTAAACGGTGCAGTAACACTTGTTGAAGGTGAACCAGAACATGCCCCTCAGATCAAGATTCAAGAAATCGGAATACCAAATCTAGAAAAATCGGCCTGAATCTAAAAAAAAATCTGCTCCGACTCACCTGGAATCGGATCGGCGGATTTGAACCGACTGATTTCCCAATCCAATCCTAATTCTTAAGACTCTGCCTCGATGACATATGGTCAAGCGACAATGCGTGAAGGTTTTGTTAGGGTTTAAACTCGTTAAATCGCTTGTCAAAAATGAAATCAAATCGGATCCTTTAAGTCGAAACCATGAATCATGATTAAATGGTTCGATTCTGGTTTTAAAAATAAAACCATTTAAAGCAATTGTTCGGAATTGTTCAAATTTACTTTAATCCCTAAGCATTAAAGAAATAATTTTTATTTTAATGCTTTCAACATGGTATATTTTTAAATAGAAAATCTATTTTCATGTATGATGAAAATTATTTTAATCTTTTCCTTCTCCTTTGTTCCTAATTCTATCCCTCTCCTTCCCTGAAATGAAATCATTTAAAAACTGAAAATCCAAAATCAATTATTAATTGATTTTATTAAACATTTTGAAACTGTTTGATAAATGATTCGGTATTGTTTTACTCATTATACATTGAATCGAAACCAAACCACATCGTTAAATTGAAACTTCACCATTTAACACCTTTACCAGTGATAAATTGATAACCCAACGAGCCCAATCAGGCTCCTCTTGACCCAAGAAACCAAGAAAACCAATGTGGCTCAGTTTCCTTTAGTATGTCATATGTATTTGGTTCATCAATTATTTATTCTTCTCTCGTTTTGTCTGTCTATTAATTTTTTTTTATTTATTTATTTATTTTTTATTTTTTTATTTTTTTTTTGATATTCTTCTTTTGAAGAAAAGTTCAATTCTCCAGGGTTGGCTCGAGGAACCTGAAAGTATGTAGTTCATGATTTCGCCAAAAAAAAATGTAGGAAAAAAATGTAATTCATTTGAATTGGGATGCCAAATTTGACATAATAAAAATTGGAGGGCAAATTTTATTAAGTTAAATCAAGAGAGAATAATTGTATTGCCAAGATAAGGGGGATACAAAAGAAAGGGTATAGAGATACCTACCAAAATCTTGACACCTTAAACCTAGAGGTGCCATCAGATAAATTTGACATATGGCCAATCTGTAGGTTTTTCAATGCTTATCACAATAGTTGTTGTAAGAAATTTCTCAATGCTGAAAAGGCTTCGTCTCCATTGAACCAAAGTGACATTGTCACCTTGTCACTGGGATCTTGTATCCAATAGGGGTTTAGGTATTTAAGGGGATGAAGTTAAGGGTGTCAAACCTGGGCCCAGGCCGGTAGCTCGGACCGAGCTAGCCTGATATAATCCCAACCCAACCCGAACCGAGCCCTTAATGGATAGACTTGGTCTGGGCTTGTAAAGCCTGACACCGTTTCATCCCAAACTGAAACTGAACCGGACCGGCCCATTAAGAAGTTTGAACTAGTCCGAAACTGAAAATACCCAACCCGAACACTGGTAATGCCCGTTAAGAAGCCCAAGATAGTCTGAACCGATTCTTTTTGTTACTCGAATAATAACCAACTGATAAAGGATTTAACGATTCTAACTAAATAAATGCAAATATGCAATCTATTATTCATGCTTAAATGCTCATAAGATCAATTAAAACTAATCGTTTACAATTGTATTAAATATGAACAAAAAACGCTACAAAAAAATTATTGTCATGCAAAAGTAGCTACATGTGAAGGCAGCCCGATAAACTCGATAAACCCAACCCACACCGAGCAGGCCAGAAATCAGCCAGATAAGCCCAGTCTGGACCGAGCCGGTCTGAAATCAACCCTATAAGCCCAGTCCGATAACAACTCAACACCGGACCGGCCCATTAGTTATTGTGTCTAGGGCAACCTACCCCAGCCCGAACTCTTAATGGACATGTTTTGGGCTAGGCTTGTAAAGTCTGGTATCGTTTCAGCCTAGACCGAAATCAGATCGGACCAACCCGTTGACACCCTTAGATGAAGTGTTACATCTGACGGCTCTAAGATCCGGTGAGATTATTTGAATGTCACTAGGTTGGTTGCTTGAAGATAAAGGCTTGGTTTGTAACCAGTCAATTATAAAGGTTGTTAAATGCATACAATCCACCACTGAATTATCAAATGCCCAGTAAAACGTGGCTCAGATTTAAATCAATGATTGTACATATAAGAGAATCGGTTACAAAATTCCTTGTGAACAATTCAGTTACATTCAAATGCACCCCTCTATCCTCGTAAATGACTTGGTTACATTCAGATGCGCCCCCCTATAAATATGCATATAATTGAGGGGAAGGGTTTCTTGTCTGATTTTGTGGTTCCTACACCAGTGCGGAGACCAATGGGGACATACACACATGCATCCAACTTGGGGGTAAGCTGATAATTTTCTTCTTGTATCTGAACAAAGGTACATATTGCTCATTATTAACTAAAAAACAATTCATATGATTTTTTTTGGTAAATCAATTCATTTAGAGGTGACATGAATGACAACTATATATATATATATATATATATATATATATATATATATATATATATATATATATATATATTATGACATGAATGACACCTCTAAATGTCTATTTAAATTTTAGAATATGTAATTTCTTTTGGTTGCTTTGTCTTATTTTTAAGAGTTTTTTAATTTAAACAAAAATAAAATTAAATATTTTCGTAGATGTATTACAATTATATCATTTTCAAGAGCTACCAGTCTCATGCCATTTTGAATACATATGTGAAATAATAGTTACGAACCCTTATTGAAAGAAAAATACATAAAATTTAAAAAAAAAATACGGTTACATATTATTTGAGACTTCAAGAGTATCAGTACGACAATTCTTTCTATATTATTATATAGCAAAAGGTTTTGTATAAGACAACCTCTCACTAATGCTAAAAACTGCCCCCATATACAAAAGGCTGGTACACTTTATGTGATCATGTATAAGAACTATCCCCTTCTTATATATAAGTTTTGGGTGAGTGGTAGCTGAACTTTTGTAATCCAAAAAACTATAACCTAATTTGGGTTGAGTGAATCCTCGAAGGTTACCATGAGAATATATCATATACATTAGAAGGACTTATTGGGACAATGCTGCTATCGCACACGTTGCCACCTTTTTGCCATACATTTTTACTTTTATATTATATTACATTTAAAGAAGTATTAAGGGTGTTAAACAGTGTGGTGTTGATTTAACGGTGCGATTGATTCTTAGTTCGGTATGCAATGGGTAAAATCAAAACTGAGTTTGATTTATTAAACGGTTTCATCGTCATGAGAGAGAGGGAGAGGGAGAGGAAGAAAGTTAGGAACAAAAAGAGAGGGAGAGAGAGAAGAACAAAAGAGAGGGAAAGTCAAAGAAAACACTAAAATAATTTTAATCATATGTGAAAGTAGACTTATGATTTAAAAGTATGCCACGTGGAAAGCATTAAAATAAAATTTATTTCTATAAATATAGACATTTAGCATTAAAAGATTAAAATAAAGGTTTTGTTGGTTTTAATGGTTTGAAATAGTCGATTTAAATGGTTTTATTTTTTAGACCAGGATTGAACCGTTTAACTAAATGGTTTCATTTAAACCGTTTAGTAATCGATTTAAACGGTTTGAATTGATTCGATTTCATATTTGACACCCTTAGATAATATGCACAACAAGATACATGCACTACTTAACAACCTCTCCTTTCTGTTGTGAAATACGTAATTAGCAAAACGGCACCATTTGAGGAATTATAAAAGAAAGGATGTTTGAAAAAGTACGCTAATATGATTTTAAAAATTAAACAGATAATTATATGTATCCCTCTTCACAATTCCATTTTCATTTAGTTTATCATTTTCATTATGGTGAGAAAATGGTGAGAAATCCCTTTCTGCTTTCCTTCCGCCCCCCCCCCCACATTTTCAACCATCTCCTTGAGACCTAAAAGACAAATCAACAACTTGAATGAATGCAGTATGAATCATATAATCTAGTATTTCACTCCCTCTCACAAGTCACACCTCACTCAATTCCCCATTATGTTTCCTTGGAAAATATAAGTTAGGTTGTTGTTCTATCAGTGTAAAATCCCTCTCCAAAGTTTTTCAAATGGAATTTTTTTTTTATTATCTGACATTCATTTAACCAATGGCTCTATGATCCGAAGTCATCCACCTTCAAAAACACATAAATCTTAACTTCCCCGTTTATGAATTTCTAATCCTTGTCAAGTCCAAAACTTACTAAATGAACAGAGCCCATCCGGGAAGTCTAACACTCTAGCCCGCTAGGTTGCAAGTATTGGTAGCAGACACATTATCAGCAGAAGCCAAAATCGATCTGATATCAACACGGATTGATGGTACAACCAATGGATGAGCGACATATGATCGTTCCTTTTAACGCACAATCATTGGGTCATCACAGAAATGGCAATATACAGGAGACAGTTTTGCTGGTTGAGAGTCTTGAGACAATATGGATGTGGGGGTGTTTGCCAATCAGCTCATCTCGCTAAGGCAATCTGCAGGAACTTGGCTTTCCTATAGTAGCTGCACGGATGCAGTTGCATTCGAGCCGTTGAGAGTACACCTATGCATAGATGCACTCTCAATGGCCCAAATGCTGCTGCAAACATAGAGTGGCTGCAGATGATCCAGGTCCAATCTGTAAGGCAATCTACTGTAGAATATATTGGAGAAAATGAGAATATCATGATTGTCAATAGGTCAATGCCCCATATTCAGAACAAATGCAACACAAGTCTAGCTGTACGAAGGAAGCCTAACATGTTACTCAAAGAGTAATTTATTAGGATTCAAAGACATCATCCTCAATAAAATAACCATTATCTTAAATAAGAGGTACAATTATCAAACCACCCAGGAACTATCTGAGGAACCATCCTATGGCTTCCCACATCTATCCATAACTACCCATACTCCACTCAGACATTATAACTACAATATTAACCCATCCATAACAATCCATACCTACTCCTATATACCATAACTCCAACTCCCTTCCATAACCACACAACCATCCATAGCCAACCCCATTTTTAAATAATCTGAGGTTTTGTTTTTTATATTAAGGCCACAAATGCAAAATCTTAGAATGGAATAAATCAAAGTCCAACTGCTGAAGACACCATGTTTTATACCATGTTTTATAGGTTAGGTGTTCTGTCAATCAGTCCAATCTTTTGTCATTTCTGCATCGAAATTTCTTAACAAATTAATCTACATTAATATATATGGCTCAAGTGTCTTAATCAAATCAAATGGGCTAACCGATTCAAATTTTAATCCAAAATGTCTTTGGAATTCAACTTAGAATATTATTATTCATGTCCTTATGATGGAAAGGGCAAAAGATGACTTGATTTTGAAGGGTTTCATAGTATATAAATTTCATAGTATATAAACCATAACCATTTTTCACCCCCCCCCCCACCCCAAAAAAAAAAAAAAAAAAAAAAAAAAAACCCAATATCAGCACAGAGAGTTGGATCACCCTTCTTGTCCTCAGTGCTTTTCCTCTCCAATATCTGCCATTAGAGCAGTTCTAGAGGTTTTCTAGGCTGACCTCAACTCAAAACAATAAGCTTTTTTAGTGGTGAACCATTAGAACTATAATTTAAAGGGTTTTTCTTATTGACAACGGGACAGGTATCCATTGGATAGCACAAAAAACCCAAAACTCTTCTTGTCTTACACCATGCATGTATGTATACTAGAGTTTTCGTGATGTCCATCCCATGAAAGGAATTCAATGTCAATGGGTCATTGACACCAGATTCTGATCCTCTTCAAAGCATTGGGTAGTTAGTGGAGAGGATCCAAATCTACACCGGCCAGTGTCATATAGAAAGACCCTAATTTGAAAGCATATATGTTAATGTGGATTCTAACATGATTTAAAAACCTTTGTAATCATCCTTTAATTGTTTCTAAGTTTTCCAGTTAGGGTTTCCCATGCCATTAGTGTGGGGAATCTCCGATTTCACATCCATCATGACATGAGAAATCGTTTTGTCCATAAGGGGCCCACATGGCCAGAGAGAAGATAGAGATAGAGAGAGAGAGAGAGATAGAGGCCCACATTGTCAAGAAATGGGAGGGTGTGGGAAAGCATCTATAGAGTGTTGGAATGAAGATCTTTTTCCCTTATATTTGATAAATTTTCACTTGCTCACTGGGGAATAATTAGTTTGGTATGACAGTAAAGTTGTCATATTGCAATCTGTTGGTCACGAGTTCTAAATACAAAAACAGTTTTTTCATGTTACGGAGGTAAAGTTGTATAGATTTTACCCCTCTTCAGACCTTACAGTAACAAAACCTCTTACACTGAGATGCTCTTTTCACTAGGGAATTATTCTGTAACAAAATTTTGATTAGATTTTAAGATTGATTGTATTAGTTTACTGAGCCACTTAAGAAGTGATTTGAACCTTGATATCTGAGGAAGCCTAACCCATGAGATAGAGGATAGCCTATCAAGTTTGTAAGATAGCCCTCAAGCCAGCCTATGAGAAATTCAGGTATAAGATAGGGTTTTTATTTTTTATTTTTTTATGAAAGGATAGATAGAATGATAGATACATGCCTTTCATAAAAAATACAGGCCTAAGTTTGAACTTCATTGGACCAGGATTTGAGCCCTGGCCTATTCAAAACTCATCAATTGCCAGGTCATCTGGCCAGCCTAAGGTGTACCTCTAATTATAGTTAACAATAATGTGGGGGACAGTTTTCCTTCACCCACGGTAAAGAGAGGATCCATCCCTTCATCCACCACTTTTGGTGATGGACCAATGGCAAGGATACTTTTGACCATTCTTATAAAAGGGCGTCGCACCCTCTATTGCATCCTGACGGTGGATTTCTTTTCATCGTAAGTGAGGGGAAACTTTCTTTATAAAATAAAACCTCAAGTTTGACAATTACTAATCATTGAACCACCAAGAGGGCATATTTAAAAGGAATTCATCCAATAATCATCGATTCGTTTTTATATGGGATGTTATGGTATTGCGGATCCACATCCTCTCCTTCCAAAAATTCGGGAGGAGGGGGACGTCCTCGTTGGATGGCCAACATGTGGGGTTCGGATGAATCCGAGCCCTTTATCCGAGTCGATACCGAGCCGACAAACTGAGCTGACATGGGGTGTCGACTAGGATGGAGGGCTCAGATTCACCCGAGCCCTACGTGTCGGCCATCCAACGGGAGCGTCCCCCTCCTCCCAAACCTCTAAAAAGAAAAGATGTGAATCCATGGTATTACATAGAGCCATTTATTATTATCTGATGGCTACATACATAAAATCTTTTGTCTAAAATTAATTTAAAAGTATAAACTGAAATTTTAAACACTTGTTTAGTTTCAATCACCGGTCCAATTCAATCCTGTCTGTAAGTTATGGCCAGAACTTTGAAAATTTGCATCAGAAAGAGTAATAGTAGTTGCAGCTGAATAGCTGCTGTTGTATTTGACGAAACACAATTAATGAGGTCCCAATGAGATCCCAATTTGTAGGGGTTAGAGGTTGGGGAAGTCTCTCAAGTCTTTAGCTCGGGCCGAGTCCACCCAGCCCAGACCGACCCTGCCGAGCTGGTCCAGCCCGGTAAGGCCCGACCCGAACCTGGGTGGGTCAACCCAAACCGATAACCCGAATACGGTGACCGAATAACCCGATCCTCTAGCCGCTCCATCAACCCGTTTTGGACCCAGTACTTTGACCCGAAAACCCGCCTTTTACTACCGTTTATCCGGAAAAATGAACCGGGTTGAACCGGTGCTTTGGCTCGGTGAACCGACTCTCTGGTTCAACCCTGCCAGACCAAAGCGGTTCGATTTGAAAGAATATAAAAAAAAATGTAATATATACTCGGTTTAGTTCAAACCGAACCGAAGTCAGGCCGGACCTGGCCAAGCCGGATCGAACCGAACCGAGCCAAATTGACCCAGTAAGGCTCATAAGGGTCTGTTTGGCTTCTGGTTTTGATAAAAAGACATTAAACAGTGATTCTGGGAGCTAGGAATGTCGGATTGACCTTCGGTTTGTTTCGTTGGACTTCATTTTTAATTTTCTTCAATCTGGTATAAATTTTGGTACATTTTGATGCATTGAAAAATATGTTATTATGGAAAAATGCCCTATGGGAACTCGATTTGTAATGTTTTTGCTGATTTTTCTTAAAGTTATTGTACAAAATTGATTGATTGAGCTAATGTGCATGTTCATATGAATGTTTAGACTTGTAAAATTATATTTTAAAGTATTCATGGTTAAATAAATATCCCACATAAGCTGTAGTTTAAGATTTCTTCATGGTTAATATAATATTTATTTTTAGATTCATATTTAATCATGATTGGAAAAACACACAAAAGTGATAATTTGCTTTGTATTATGGTATGATTTTTATACTCATATTTAATTCTATGTTGTCGAATGAAATTAATAATTTATTTTATATTATGATTTGATTTTCGTACTCATATTTAATCTTACATTAGAAAAAAATGATCTGTTTTATATTATAACGTGATTTTTAAACTTATAATTAGTCTTAAATTGAAAAAGATGCAAATAGTTATGGCATTAAGTTTTTTTTTTTTTTTTTGGGAAAACTTTGTTTGAGAATAGAAGTTAAGGCATTAACTCCTCCATTAGGATATTAATAGTTTTTTTAAGTATAAGAATTATTCGGATAATTCGGATATGAAAGAATTATTCGTGATATTTATTTCTGAACAAAAAATGGGAGAATTTTAAAAATCATTAAATATAATTCAAATTCCGGAGAATTATTCGTATTATTCGGTTCGGAAGAATAATTCGCGAATAATTCGGAGAATTAAATAACTATTTGCCCGCCCTAAACCCTAGCAAGGTTGAACCCCTACCCGAACCCTAATAGGATTGGGTTAGGGCTTAATTTTTTTATCAACCTTGGTAGGGTTGGGTTGGGTTAGGGTTGACCCCCTGGGTTGAGCCCGGCCCGGCCTGACCCTGTATATATATATACCAAACCCTAAATCGACTCTCAGTCTCACCTATTCTCTTAATGGCGCCTCCCAGACTCCCAGTTCCTCAATCTCTCTGACTCTCCTTAATCTCTCTCGACTCTCCCTAACCTCTCTTGACTCTCGACTCTCGACTCTCTCTAATCTCTCTCGACTCTCGACTCTCCCTAGTGTCATCTGCGCATCGCACATATTTTCAAGAAAAAAACCTCTCCGAAAGGTATTTGTTGTTCCCATTATTTTACTTATTTACTTTTTTTTTTCTTACGGTTTCGTTTGCAGGTTGTCTTTTTTATTTTTCCTTTTATTTAGAAGTATTGGGAAACTTTTCAACTGAAATGAAGTGGAATATTGGTCAAGTAAAAGTAGTAGACATAATAGGATTTTGAAATCCTAGTAAAAGAGTGTTCGATATTTCATCTTGTCTTCTCTTCTTTCCTGTCCTTTTTTGTTTTACTTGTTATTTTACTTTATGGATGATTGAAATGGGAAATGAAAGTTGATTTGAGTTGTTAGCAGACCATAGACTTAGAGTGTTTCTGTTTACTTATTTTACTTTATAGGACTGTCTGTCATCTTATATTCAACTAAGGTATTTCTGTTTTTTTTTTTTAGGGTTTGAAATCGCCATATCTATAAGATGATGATCTTTGTCTGTACATCTCATTTCTTATGGATTTATTCTATTTGTTTGGATTTATTGTAGAGAGCAGATAGAAGATGGGAGTCTTTTAGTTGTTTCATTGTGATTTGCTACAGTACTAGTAGTACAATATGTGATAATGTTTAGGAAGGAAAGTGAAGAGTGAAGATGTGGTTTGATACCATGTCTCTCTGTAATTTGTTATATATCAATCATGGTCAATCAGGGTCAATATCAGGATCAGATTGACCCTAAATCAGGATTAATCAAGGTTAACCCAGCCCAACCTGGCCCTTTCAGGGTCAATCAGGGCAGGTTAGGGTTAGGCCCAACCCTGCCAGGGTCAGGGTTAAAGTTATATATGTTCTGACCCTGACAGAGTTGGACTGAATTAAGGTTAAGTTTAAATAATCAGGGTTGGAGTTCGAGTTTTGAAAAACCCAGCCCAAGCCTGCTACGTTGCAACCCTACCTTTAACCACAAATAACAGAATAAAAAAAAGAGTCAAAGAGGTAGTGATTCTAGTGAGGTACATACCAGTAATGTAGAACAAGAATATATCATCTTAGAACAATCGATCAGCTAGGAATTATGCAGAGATGCTTTTACCCTATCCTAATGAGCAAAAGATTAAAAGAACCAATATTTCCCTCCTGAGATTCTCATATGATTGCAGCTTCATTACTTCATAAAAAAAATCAAATTAAATAAAATTCGCTAGCTTCATTACTCAAATAAAAAACAAAAACATAAAAAAATTAGAAGCTTTTTTTTTATAACTCTAATTTCTAATTTTTAATAAAAAGCTTCTACCAAAATAATAATAATAATAATAATAATAAGCTTCATTACATAAAGTTACCAATTATCTCAATAAGACAACCCAAGATTATAGGCCCCACTTTGTAATCCAATGAGCAACCTAGCAAAGGCTTACAATAGCCCAGGTTCTTTATAAAGGTTCTTTATAAGTTTCCTCAACAAACAAACTGTGCCACGCACTAATTGAGATTGACCAGATTGCAGACAAGATAAAAGGATAAATAACATTAGAACTTTACATCTCTCTACCCTAATCGCTTGCCAACCACAAATACTTGTTGGAAAAGGAATCGCCTTTTTTCCCACACAGGAAAAGGGAGATAGGAATGGAATCCAATGGTGGTGTGATAAAATGGGAAAAAAGAAGAAAAAAAAAATGAAGGATACAATTCTGTATACATGCTTTCTGAATATCCAGCACAAGCAAAACCTAGGCAATGAAGTTCTTGATCCAGTGTCCCTGCTGCTCGTGCTTCTTCTTCATGAAGGCGGCCAGGAAGGGGAAACCAAAGGAGAAGGAGGCGAAGGCAGGATGAGCAGCGCATCAAGTTTGTGACGCTTCATTTCTTCAACCATGTAGAGATAATTGTCCTTGTTTAGCTTTTTTTTAGCTTTATTACTTCTACTACTACCTCGTCTCTGTCTAGGTAGTACCCATAAGCAATATGCCTCTCTCATCTAAGCTTGATATAAAATTGCATAACATGGCCCCTTGAGGCCTTGCTATCTATACAAATATAGAACATCAGCATCAGCTTCTCTTCTTGTTTTGTTCATTTTGATCTTTTGAAACCATACCCATCTCCTGCAATTGTTGTTCAATAGTTACAAGACCTGTCTCTGCAAGAAAACTGCAAAGGTAAACATAACGGTTAGCAAGGAAGCTTCCACAATCAAAATACCCAGGCTTTTTTTATATGCATCTAAGTTTTTTAACACAAAGATTATGATTTCAATCAGGCAAACATAACTAAATAAGGTTCTTAAAGAGAAACAAGAGCACCTCCAAATGTATCCATTCCTTAAGTACCTCTAGTACCTAAGGTGCAAAAGCCAGCATACAAAACTCATATTGGCACATATGTCATCCTTGGAATATAATGACAGGGTGAAAACGGAGCTCTCAAATGTGATCTTAGTCCTACAACCCTTACAATAATTACATAATAAAAGTTAATAAATTCGTGCATCAACCAAGGCTAATATAAGATCCATCAAATGTCGGGCATTGCAAAAGAGAAACTCAGCCACTGGATATTCGTATTTGAGCTCAGCTTTTGCAACAGTTTCATTGTCGATACACTTGGAAGCTGGCATTTTTTCTATTTGAGCACACAAAAAAAATCTAAAATTTTATGTTTGTAGTTCAAATTGTGGATACCAGAACAATAATAACCGTTCAAGATTATATGTTTTACTAATCGATGACTCATGTTAACAGTTTCAAATGTTTCTTATTGTACAAGCATGCCAAACCTTTCCCCATTGCAATTTTGATCAATAATCAAAGTGAGATCAATGATCAAAATGATAAAATGATACAATCTCTCTGTACATTAACTGAGTGACTCCCAAAAACAATCTCACACATGCCCATAGAGCTTGACTTGCCTGAATCATAGTTGTCAAGGCAACAAGCCAACCCTTGACGCTGGAGTGCCACCTAAGCGCTTAGGCGACAAGGCACCCTAGGCGTGCATTATATGTAATATAACAACAATAATTTTATAATTGGGCTTATATGCGACATAGAAGCCATATCAGAGCAATATGATATAATTATGCTAGTAATGACCTAACATGAGAAAACCGTCTATATTAAACAAGGCAAAGTTTTCGTATACGGCAGTGTACGTACATGGTCGTACTTTTAGCCGTCGGATGAAGAAGCATAATCTCAAAATTACCCCTTATTAAATGAAAGGCTGATACCCTCACCCTCTACATACATGAGCCGTGTACGAAAACCGTCCCCATTAAACAAGGCAAAGGATATAATATAAGCATAATCATCAAAAAAACAAAGTAATAAATATAAATCAACATAAACTTGTGAAGTGTCAAAAAACTGGTATAACATAAAGCATGCCGACTCAAGGTGACGCCTAGGAGACCAATGCGGCCACCTTTCTTGCATCAAACAAGACGAGCACACACTTTGGACCCAAGAGGTCACTTGGGTGCCTAGGCGCCTTGACAACTACACCTTGAACTCTCCACTTATCCAAGATTACCAATTAGTGATAGAAAGAATACCGTTGTCTTTTTAAGAACGAGATTCAACTACAAACACTTAATGTAAGATTTATGATTACATATATAACATTGTACCTTTCTCAGTTCAAATAGCCAGTAAATGTAAATTTGAGAGGGAGGCAGGGAAGAAGAGAGTTAATAAATAATGAATAGCGATGAGAAAATACAAAAGATTCAAAAAATCTATATCTTAAAAGATGTGTACAAGCAGTTTGAAAGTCTGAAGAGATAACATAAACATCTAACATGTACATGCATGATTTTGGATTTTTTTCTTGGGTACCAATACTTGATCCTTGGCCCCTAATGAATCTCAATTCAAGATTTTGAACATTGGGACAACCAGGCATTGGTAACCCCATGTCAAACATATGACTCATACAAGAGTGCAATTAAGCCTCAAAATCACGTAAACAATAACTATTGGTGTAACCCAGAGAAAGAGAGGGGCAGCAGATACAGTTTGTTCATGTTCATATGAAATCAATAAACATCCACTCCCACACCCATAAACTGGGATTATTGTCAGAGATCAAAACTCAGAATCAACACTCAGATAACATTCATCTGAATGAGTAAATACATCCAAAGAAAATGTAGAAAGAGTTCATGCCTGATGCAACAAGGGAAGGGCACGCCATTTATTTCCTCGTACCATTTGGGATCAGACAAACATTATATACCTCCATTAAGCCCAACAAAATGAATAATGAGGACAAGTTCACTATATGTTCCCCTGGTCTGAAATCAAAGAACATGCCTTAACATATTTTGAGTATTCTCATACTTTCCATTTTCCCTTTAGCAGTCCTTTAAGTTTTACCCATCCATGACCTTTTTTCTTTTTTCTTTTTTATTGTTATGCTTTACCCATCCATGATTTGCTGATGCTTAGACCAATCAACACTTTAACAGCACTTTTCTCATGCTTAAACCAATCAAGAATTTAACAACACCTTTTTTAGATGGTAAGTATGGTATGGTTCATTATAACTTTTTCTATTTAAGAATATATGCTCCCAGTCTCCACATTATATAAAGTAAAAGTACTCCATGCACTGCAAGACAGAGACTACATCTAAATTTGAGGTATCAGCATAAACCACAAACAAATAGACCTATATAACAGACAACTTAACCCATCAGAAAAAAAAATTTCTTAAAAAGGAAGTTTCATGGCCGACATGCACACAAACTCGTTCTCTTATTTAAGAGCAATTTTCAAATCCTTGGATATATCCCTGGTGGAAAAAAGAAAAAAAAAGAGAGGCAGACACCAGCACTACAACTTTTAAAGAGCAACCACAGGAACACCACCTAGAAATCAGGCCATCACAAATACAAATATCAGTTCGCCATAGTTGTCAAGGCATCCGGGCGGTTTTTATAGGCTAGGGCGCTAGGGCACCTTATGAACATGGGAAAGGCGGTCGCCCAGGGTGCTAGGCGACCCCTAGAGCGCCTTGGACGCCCAAAATGTCTAGGCGGCCGCCTTGTTTTCAATGTGACTTTTTTTTCCTCATATTTCTTCTTAATCTCTGAATTGTCTTCACAAGATTTATTAGGCTAGACAGAAATAATATTTATCAGGCAGTGCTTATTTATGATTAATATCATTTAAGTAAATGATTTCATTTACTTAAGATATTATTCATAAATAAGCAAATACCCCCCCCCCCCACCTCCCCCAATTTGAATCTAATAAAAATAGCCTAAAATTCAAATTCCAGAAAGATAAAAAGTCAACCCTCCAGTTCAAGAACAAAAATCGTATTTTTAGGTACGGGGGAGATTTTCAACTTCCAAATGCTAGGCTTTTTTCCATATATAAAAATCCCATAAATCTTATTATAGTAAAGCATCACTAAAAACCAAGAGCGCACCAAAATAATCTCTTGCTTTGATGCCCAAAAAATAATTTACATTCAGACGACTTTAAACAGCATTCGCCTACTCTGAACAAGGTTTGATCGGAGTGTAACTCCTTCATTATAACTCGGATTCAAGTAATCTCAGATTTGTTGGAAAGCTGATTATGCTAGCTTTGCAATGAATTCGAGATTACTTGAATCCGAACTATATTAAAGGAGTTACGCTTCAGTCAAATTTGTTAGAAGTATGCAAATGTTAGTCATAAATACGTGTTGCCTACTTAACTCTAGACACAATCCCAAGTCTCAACGTACACTAGCAAACTTGGGTCCACACCACATATTATCATTTTAAATGTTTTTATTTAAACTAATGTGGGAATATGTGTAAAATGGTTAAAATAGGTTACAAAAAAAAAATTCAGATCAAGAAAAACACTTTTGGGTTCTTGAAACCAAGCTTCAAGATGTTCCGGGAGAAATACCAGGTTTCGACTGAGTTTCGGTTGAAACCATAGTTGTCTAGGCGTCGGCGACGCCTAGGCATCCGGGCGGTTTGTACAGGCCTGGGCGCCAGGGCGCCTTGTGTACATGAGAAATGCGGTCGCCCAGGCCAGACAGGAACAACATTTATCAGGCAGTACTTATTTATGACTAATATCATTTAAGTAAATGTTTCTTTAACTTTATATTTCATTTACTTAAGATATTATTCATAAATAAGCAAATACCCCCCTATTTGAATACAATAAAAATAGTCTAAAATTCAAATTCCAGAAGAAAAAAAAGTGAACCCCCCTGTTCAAGAACAAAAACCATATTTTTGGGTGCGAGGGCGATTTTCAACTTTTAAATGCTAGGCTTTTTTCTAAATATAAAAATTCTATAAATCTTATTATAATAAATCATCACTAAAAACCAAGAGTGCGCCAAAATAATCTTTTGCTTTGATGCCCAAAAAATAATTTACATTCAGAAGACTTTAAACAGCATTCCCGTATTCCGAACAAGGTTTGACCGGAGTGTAACTCCTTCATTATAATTTGGATTCAAGCAATCTCGGATTTGTTGGAAAGCTGATTATGCTAGCTTTGCAACGAATTCGAGATTGCTTGAATCCGAACTATATTAAAGGAGTTACGCTCCGATCAAATTCGTTAAAAGTAAGCAAATGTTAGTCATAAATAATTGTTTACTTAACTCTACACACAATCCCAGGTCTTAGTGTACATTAGTAAACTTGGGTCCACACCACATATTAATTAAGTTATGTCTTAAATGTTGATTATTTATGTAGAATGTTGCATATATATAAACATTAATATTTTATAAATAAAAAAATGCACTGGGAACGCCTTGGTCGCCTAGGCAACGCCTAGGCGCCCAGGATGGCCCCAAACGCCTTGGATCGCCTTGTCGCCTTGACAACTATGGTTGAAACCCGAGATATCTCGGTTTTAAGGCTGACCAAAACCGGCCTCGAAACCGGCACCTTTAACCTTGGGTACAAGCTTAGTTTTAGAGGAATAGACGCACAAGCACTTATTTTGGCATCATAGAGGTAAGTAACATTATAGTCTTTCTCTTTGCAGTCTTATTTCTTACATGTATGCTAGGATGTTCTAAGTTCTAACTTCTTACTTTATTGATTTGTGACTTTTTGTTTATTATAAATATGTTTTTTTATGTCCTATATTTTATTCATTATTTGTTGCCTTGTTGGTTTTCTAATATTAATTAAGTTATATCTTAAATGTTGATTATTTATGTAGAATACTGCATATATATAAATATTAATATAGCATTAATATTTTAGAAATAAAAAAAATACACTGGGAGTGCCTTGGTCGCCTAGGCGGGCGCCTAGGTTCCAGGCGCTCAAGATGGCCCCGAACACCTTGGATCGCCTTGTCGCCTTGATAACTATGCAGTTCGCAAGGACCAGAAGAGACAATGAAGATGAACCATTCTCATGACAACACCAACTAAGCCAAAAATGAAAAATGTCTAATTTTGGTTAAGGTTACAGTCCACATACTAAGAAATCACTTATCTGCAAGTCTCCATAACTTTTGCCTCATGTAAATGCCACACATTTTCACTTTTGCAAATGGGAATATTCTACAAAACCCACATTATTGGTTTACTCGCTTGCACAACGGATGGGCCTTGAGAGCAAATTGTTTTCAACCATTGTGTTCATAGTCCATCCTTACAGATGAATGTTGCAGGTTTATTGAGTTGAGTGTTGGTGGCCAACCATCAGTAACCCGACACGGTGTCCTATTTAAGCTATTATTTAGGATTAAGAGCATCATCTCCTATGAAATTTGAATACATAAGAATGTGAAGAGTTGGTGTTTGAGTGACAACGAGGAGAAATACAAACCCTTGACGGCCAAGTAAGGATGATGAAACTGAGCAAGTCAACGGCCCAGAGTTGCTGAAATGCTTGAAGGTCAGAAGCAACAACTTACAGAGAAGTAGAATTCTCTTTTTGTTCATTATGGATAGAATTCTGTGGCACATAAGTATTCAACTTTCCAGTCGAGTAGTTTAATTTTCCTGCTTGTAGCATATGTTTGTGATTTGTATATACATTGAAAATTTTAAGTTCGATCACTACTCATGCCTTTTTCTCAATCCATTGTCCAGAATATCATAAAATTAATCATAGGCAAGAGGGCAACACCCTCCTCATAAATGGAAACACCAAATTACTTGCGCTGCTTATTCAAATAACAACAGTATATTATTCTTAATAATTATATTAAGCATAACCTCAAATTCAATATTTAATATAAATAACCCAACAATGAACAAATAATTCAGGAAATCGTTATAATGCATAGGATCAAAAATGGAGATGAGAATTAAGTACCCGCTAATGAGAAAGAAGAGCACCCCAGCTAAAAGCACGAGTAAAAGAACATGAATGATCATGGTGGAATCACTGGAAGAAAAGGATAAACCTAACATGGCAGCAAGGCAAACTCCAAGCGTCAGAAACGTGATTTTGAGTAGAGCCCAAGTTTGACCATTAACGCCAGGAGCCAAAGCTCCAAGCAGAACTGCTTCAGCAGATGATACATCTTCTCTCTGGGTCTGGGATTTGTCCATTTCCGTTCCCAATGAAGAGCTGGATACTGCTACGTTACGACCTCGTATCAGGAATCAAGATTCAAAACAGAGAGACAGAGAGATCCTTCGATTCAATGTTGGTCCTTGGTCGTTTGGAGGGTTAGGGTTTACTTCTGATCGAAGAAAATGAAAGGTAATAAGAAAGGTCAAAGTTTGAGTCTTTGAGAGACCGACCCGGATTGTCTAGAGATTTAACCGATCCCGAGCCGGATCGTGAGAGCGCAAACTTTGGATTGATCCCCCGATCCCAGAACGTTGGATTGTTGTACATGAGGCATAAATTACTGAGCTTACAAATTACAAAATTAAAAAATTACAAAAAAAATGGAGGGAAATTTTTATAAGCCGCCTATACTTACCCTATATTTATCTATCTGAATTTTCTTACAATACTCTTTTTTCTATTATCCCTAAAAAAGCAAATTCTCACCTCTTTTTACTTCTTCATTTAGGGTACTCATTTTATTTTTAATAGTTAGTGAGAAGAAGAGGACAAACCTTGGTGTGACGATAAGGTTATCATATTATAATTTGATGATCACAAGTTTGAAATACAGAAACAACTTCTCTGCGTTGTTGAAGGAAAGACTGCATATAGTCTGCTCTTCCCCAACCCTGTAAGAACCTTGTGCATTGGAACACCTTTTTTAGTAAGTGAAAATAAATATAAAAAAAATCATCTCTCTCTCTCTCTCAGAATGATGGACTATTTCTCCTTGAATGGATGGCAATTTAATGAAATTTAACTCAAAAGTTTAGATTATATGGATTGAGTTGCAATGTTGTATTATTGAATTTCTCTCTTTTTCTTTGTTAGTTTTCTTTGTTAGTTTGGATCATATCATTGTTGCTGATATGTCGCAGAGTGGAACCTTTAGGAGGCTCTTTTGGTTGCAAGAGAAATAAAGAAAAGAGAAATGAAAATTTTTCAAATGCTACAATCATTACTAACATGATTATATCAGTAACTTCAAATTATTTCATTTTTAATTATTAATTTTACATCTAAATTGCTTGGTTTAAAAAAATTACATTTGAAAAGTATAATTATTAAGGGAGAAGATTTCCAACACTGAATTTTCAAGACACCAATCAAGGAACAGGAATTGATTTATCAATAAAGAACCCACACGAGCTAAGAAGAGAAAGAATATAAGAGAAAGTATGAGGGATGTAAGAAGAGGTCGGAGAGCATCGCCACTTTAAAGATGTGAGAAAATTTTCTTAACTACTAAATACGGTAAAAAAAAATTTCAATTAAATAACGATTACAAAACTCTCCTCTTTTTTTTTCTATACTCAAATTCCAAAAGTACCCCTAGAAACAATCATCCATAATTAAACAGTCCAATTTTTTTTTAAACCAATCACTTTCCTTTCTTGCCCTTATATTTGAATACCTCCCCCCATGCGATTTGGATAAAAATCCTCTCCATCTGTCCAGCTGAACATCGGGAATCGTGCTAGGATACATGGAGAGAATCGTGCATTCATCTGCGTGTAAAAATATCACCTTAACCCTATATAAAGCCTGTATCCAGATCATAGTTAGTTAAAACGGGAACGACAAAAAAACAAAACGGAACGGTACGGGTTTTAAATGGCAAAAAAAAAAAAAAAAGCGGACGGAAAGGACGGTGGGTTTTAAACGGATCAAAACTAATACGGTGCGGCAAAAGCGACAATATATTCGGAAAAGGTTACAAAAAAAAAAAGAGGTTAAAAGGGGTTGCCTATTTTTATATTTCAGCCGTTTTATCGATAAAAACGGATGGGTTAAAAGTGTCAAAAGAAGGGTTCCTGTTTCTTTTTTCCGTTTTTTAGTATGGAACGTGTTTAAGGTGTATGTAAAAAATATCACCTTAACCCTATATAAGCCAGTATCCAGATTCAGCCTCAATAAGTGACATTTAATTAGTAGCCAAATCTTACCTAAGTTCATCTAACCTTTCCAATCTTAGGTGTCGACTTTCAATCTAAATGGAAGAATCTATGCCTCATGGTAAAGGTTGGAAAATTGAAACAAAACCAATTTTTATATTGTTGGGAAAAAAAACAGAAAAAGAAGTTCCTATGCCATGTTACAATCCTAAAATTTGACATGTTACCAATCTAGATATCGCTTCATACAATCATACATCCAATAGTTGCAATTGGCCACAACAGCCTCCTTGTAGTCAAAATGAAGCCTGACAAGGATCCTAACAAGACAGTCAAAAACTTAAAATATAATAGTAGTGAGACAATAATGTTTAAAATTGGAAGGGAAAATCTGTTGAACGAAATGGATTTGAGTCAATATTGGCTCTCTTTAAATATCCAGGCATCCAGCTACTTTCAATGGCTTTCTGAGTTAGAGATCCAAAAACTTCTTGACTCGGTTATTTATGTATATGATAAAGGAACAAGACTAAGAGGATTTCGTTCACCCAACCCCCACCCTCCCAAAAACAGACAATGAAAAAAAATTCTTCTTACCTTTTGTCAATGCATAAGGTCAGCCATCCATCGTGGTTGTTTGAACATTTCATGACTTGCATTTCATTTACAATGCTTTACAAGATGGACAAGGACGCAAGAAAAGCTTCCAGTTTCTTTTGCACTGCATCAAAAGATCAATTATAGCCTGAAGGCTCAAATGGGAACTTCAGTTGGGGCTTCCTTTCATGTGCCACTCTCTCTCTTTAAGATATTGAAGCAGCAGCCGCGGCTCAGATCGTAGGTCCACAGCAGTATCATATCCATATGGAACTGGTCTTTGGTAGCCATGAGAAAGTTTGTCTCTCACTTGTTCTTCACCGCCGTGTACTGGAGACAATCCTGGATACAATGGCGAACCCCCCAAGTATTTCCCGGAACTAGCAGCCACTGGGCTTCTCCATTGATCATAGTGTCCTAACTTGGAAATATCATGGTCATGAAAATTTCCAAGAGAAGTAGGTGTATAATAATGATTTGGCCCAATATTGTCACTGTTGCGATCAAAATTAATGTTGCCTCTGTACTGATGAAGTTGCAAAGTAGAATCCATTCTGCTTGCAACTGGTATATATCCGTATGTGTGGTCAGCAACACCCACACCAAGACCCATAATAGATGGACCCTGAATTCCAGCCCAATTAGAGTGGCTATTTACTTGTGCACTGAGAAAATTTGGCACTTTCATGTTCCCGGAGTCATTAAATTCAGCATAGTTAGTAGAATCATCGTGAAACCAGGTGGCATCATCTGGTAAAAGTGGTGCAGAAGGCAAGGGAGCTGAATAAGGAAATAGAGAGTAACAAGTAGTTGCAGAAGCATACCCAGGAGCAATGCCAAAATCCCCTTCGGAAATGTGAGCATACATATTTTTAGACACTGAAGTGGGAGAAGTTGCTCGTATATCTTGCTGAGTTATTGCAGTCCCACTGATGGAAAGATGGGTCAAGCGTGCAGAAGCAACATCATCACTGCACCCTAAGCCATAAATACCCATATCATTTGTTCCTTTCTTTTCTGCAATGCCTAAATTTTCTCTGTCAAGGACCCATGCACTGAGGGAAGGAGGCCCAGCAGCTATGCAGGTTTCCGAAAATGTACACTTAAATGAATCCTCTATAAGAGTCTCCTTTTGCCCATATGTCATGTTGCAGCTTGAACTAACAATATTTGGTAGGGAACTGGACACTTCACTGCCATAATGGTTTTGTGCAGATGATAAGCCCCGACGCAAGCATTGAACAGATGGTACAGTGTCACAGCTTCTAGCCCCAAGAAAGTTGAGTGGAACTGAATTATATCTTTTGATGGGCTTGAATAGAATAACTTCTTCGTCTTCCACAGGAGTATTTCCATGCACATCAAGGTTACTTCCATCACCCTCACTATTCTGCACTGCAGTTTCATTAGTGGCTCTGTGAAGAGGTGTACCATGCTTAAGCTCTAGATGCTGCTGTGGCTGCTGCAACTCTTTTACATTGGGATCAGACCTCGGCTCAACTCCTGATGATTGTCTCATCCCTGGGAGTTTCTCTGACTCCGTTGTACAGAATCTTCTTCCTTCTTCCTCATAAAATATCCACTTCTGAGAGCCACTTGATCTGTTTGTAAGCTTCATAGCAGCAAGACATATTCGATGAATACGAATTTGACATTCGTGCCCATCATCATCAAAATTGTGTCTTTCTTTAGTTGAAAATTTTAATGCTGTATGGGCATGGTCTATGGGTGCAAAACCCTGTAATTCATGATCTTCCCACAGGGCAATAGAAACTAGAGACTCATTTTCAACTCCTTCATGATCAAACTTGTTCAGGGTGTCTACAAAAGCACTAAAAAAGTACATTATTGCATTTGCATACTTTTCACCAGCCTCATACATTTCCACCATGCCCACCATGTTCGGCAACCACTCCACAAATACTAATAAAGCTGGCAGAAGAGGACTACAACTAGCATAATTAGTCATTATACACCTATTCGCAATACGACCCATGCATATGAATGTAGAAACCATTGCCAGTTGCAACAAGACATGCCGTTGAATATCGTCCACATGTTTTAGCATCTGCGGTATTGGGCTTTCACTTAGGGTATGGATGGTGAAGATGAGTATAGACACAAGTTGTAGTGCTCGGAAAGGACCTGTCCTAGATGCATCCATATGCTGGTAGGACTCCAATGCAGTAGTTAACCTCAAGTCATTGAGTGACAACAAAATATCCAGTTCCCTTATGGTAGAGCCAAAAGTGCAAGAAAATTCCTCCAGACTGTACATCAAGAATATATGGAAGAAAAATTAGAACTCAAATAGACATACATTAACATGGATGAAATATCCCTCTTATGCACCCAGGCGACCTTGTGACGCCTTGGAAAATGGGCGCCTTGGTTGCCTAGGTGGGCACCTTGATTGCCTTGGTCGCCTAGGCGGCCCATCAGGCCTCCAACGCCTTGGTTCGCATTGGCGCCTTGACAACTATGAGTTCCATATGTCAACATGACAAGGAATCATAGATAAACAAATAAAAGATTAGATGAGACAATAATAAGAGACTCCAAGACTTCATCAGCCAGATAGTGAGCTGGATGGCACTAATCTGGGGAGAGGTTTACGTACATAGCCTTACTCCCACTTCGCGGAGGGGCTGTTTCCAAATTCAAACCCATGACCACTAGGTCACAATTGAGCAACCTGAAAATAAAATTTTAAGGAATATTGCTTGTACGTAGGCACATGCTCATGTGTTGCTAAAAATATAATTTTTAAGTGATTACTGAAAAACCTGAATATATTCCTTAATGTGATTCCAATGAAATTACTGATTGCTCCAAAGACCACAGCATGACCAAATTCATATTTTCACTCAGGCATGGTGCTAACTATGTTGTGTAGGTGTCCATTTCTGGCCAGCTAGAGAAACTATGTTGTTAAAAAAAAAGAAGGTTTCCATTCATGGATTGTATCTTTGTTCTTGCATCAATAAACAAATGTATCGTTACTTGATACATTTGATATAACTCCCCTGCCCAAAACCAAAAAATTTAAGGGCTATGATATAACTCTCCTCTGTCCTCCACTAGGTAGCAAAATGGGATAGTCATTTTCCTTTTAGTTTTTTATGGATCTTAACTGGGACCTAAGGGCACCGGTTAAATGTATTTAGAACATCCATATGGATGTCATATTTTGAGTAAACTTTAATGCCTTCACTTTAATGCCTTTTATTGAAGATTGCTTTTCAATTTTAGACTCAAAATTGGTTGTATTTTTTTGGATAGGTAGGCCCCAAGGAGTTGAAATCATGTCAAAATTGGTTATATTGAATCAAAGTGAAGGCACATATTTTTCTGCAATGTTTCGATCAGGTTTCGGCCAAACTTTTACTTTAGTGCTCCTCTATTATACAATATTGGTCTTTTTAATAATCTGGCTTTTCTCTAATTCGAGTATATAGTATTGTTACTTGGGATATGCTCATTAGTCATTTGATTTTCCCATTTAGTTGTATTACTTCATGCTAGAAAAAAGGATGCATGAAACTCACATTAGAAAGAAAGGTGCAGCTGTTGTCTCTTTCGACAGCCCCCCCCAAATTGTTTGAGTTCTTTTCCATGCATGTAGTGGCCAGGTTTTTTTTATTTTATTTTTGTTAATTTTGATTGGTGTCATAGATTAAAATCTCGACGAGATCTTGAATTTCTCGAACTTCTTGACTTGGCCAAGACGAGACTGGGTTCAAGATGAGATCTCGAGATTCTCAACCAATTCTCGTTTAGTCTTGACTAGTTCTCGACTAGTTTCGATATTTTCGACTATTTTTCAACCATTTTTCGACATTTTTGTCTAATTCTCGACCAGTTCTTGAGTAGTCTCAACGTAATGTATGAATTATGATTGTATGGTCTACTTGACTACTTTGGGTTTTTTTTACTATCTCCTAAAATATAATTTTTACTGGTTCATTTGATCTTCTTTGATCTTCTACGAGTGTAACATTATGTAGAATAGCCAATATTACCCTAAGTTTACACCTAAACTTCAGACCGACACTGCCAAACATAGATGTAAACCCAAACAACCACAATGTATGATTAGCTTTTCGATTTTATGGTTTAAATGTGTTTATATAAGTTAAAATAGTGTTTCCCTGGCGTGTCAAGCCTTAAAATGATCATTTAAGGCTCGAAACACTCATTTCTAGCTTTCACGTCTTTTTAGCAAGTTCTCAACGAGATCTCGGAAATCTTGGTCTGGCTCAAGGTTGAGACAACCTCAAGACTCGAGATTTTCATCCTTGATTAGTGTAGTGGCCTGGTCTATTTACTTTTAATTAATTTTCTAGAAAGTCATCTGTGTCTCTTTTAGAGCTTTTGTATATGGGTCGCTGTTTTGCACTTTACATTCAATACTTGGGTTTAACAAGCCAATTGTTTGATGAGGTCTCTTGTCAACAGAATCCTACTTATGTTTTTCCATGAGGATCAGGGGTGCTGTTGCTTTAGGCTGTGTACATTACTTGCAAAAAAATGAAAATCGAAGAAAGCACTCAAATGAAAGAGCATGCTTTGTATTCAACATGGGTTTTTCTCTTCAGGGAACCACCAATGAGTGGAGTTCATGAATTAGGCTGGACATTTGTTCATTGATGGCAAAGAGGGTTTAAAGCAAATCAAATTAACAAAACCCTTTTTACTATAGGATCTTCATATCCACCAAACCCAAATCAGAATTAGAAAGTAACAAGAAATTCAACTTATCTGGAAATCTGACCCTTAGAATCTTTCCAAACTTGGGGACGATGAACTTTAGGATGTATGTGAACAGATACTGAAAGTTGAGGACGATCCCATTATAGATATAGAAGATATAAATTTTCTAAAACAGCCTATTTTCTGATGATGCCCCTCGTTACCAGTGGATTTAATCGATCTGATTATAATCTTCAGTTTCGTAGTGTATTGCAGATCAGACCAGTGGTGAATAACGTAGCAATTATGTAAGAAAGAGGGAAAAATCAATGGAAGAAAGTATAACACAAAGAAACTCAAGAATGAGCTTACGGTTGAGTCTCATCCAGAAAAAATTTCGTTATATTCTGGTTCCAAATCTGCATCTCCTCCCTTCTTCATCTTATTTATTATGTTGTAGAAGATTACAAACTATGGAAAGAACCGATTATTTCTAAAAGAGTATCCAAAAATAAAAATGAGAATCTTTCCTTTATAGTTTTTAGGAAAGTTTCCAAAACAAAGAAACATCTAAAACTGACTCATAAACCAACTTAGGAAACTAACTTATTGAATTTAGGATGGAAACAAAGATTTCTAAAATTCTGTTGGTACTGTTCACGTGAACAGTGTTGGCTGGACTTTTGTCTTTTTCTTCTTGGCATTTTGTCCTTTTGTTTAGGCCCTGTTTGGAGGACCTTTTATTCTCTCTAGAGTGTACTTGTACTGCATCATTCCTTTTTGTTGGGGTTTACATGTGATTCACGTGTCATTTGTGAGGAACATTGAAATTGGAATCGCTTACAATTTATTTAGAATTTTCTTTTTTTTTTTAAGGGGGTGTCTAGGGAAGTATTTGCTTATCTTTCACTGCCAGATGCTAGCCAACTGGTTGTTCTAATGTTACTGCCCCCTTGTTCATGGATCTTGTTTTTCAGGGCAACAATGGGTCTATTGGGAAGATTGGCTTATGTTAGCAGTTGGATTTCCAAACTGGATTTTGGCTATATTTTGTTTTTAATTTTCTTTTTGCTACTTGCTCAATTGCCTGTTCATAAGAAGAATTATATGTGTGACAAGAGACATGGTCTATTTAGTGGCTAAGCTATTTAAAACATGGCTATGAACAGAATTGAATGGAAAAAAACAGAATTCATTTAGCCAACCATTCTCCTGTTGCTCCTGAATTTCCTAATAAACTCTGGCATTTCTAATTTAGGAACCGATAACCATGGTGCACTAGTGGCAGTGGAGGAACATGCAAGATTGTCCTGTAACCAGCTTAGCATTCTTCTCTTCTCGTAAATTATTAACTGCTTTGGCTAAACTTAACCATGGAGATACAATGAATTGGTGGTGACAAGAAGTTGGGACAGTGAAGGCTCGGATCAGATTGAGCATCAAGAGCAAAGCAGCCCAATTTCAAATCAAAGAGATGCTGAGAAAAAAATAACTTTTAAGTGTTTATTGTAACTAAATGATTAGGCAGTTTGCGAATTCTTTCCCATGCCATCTTACATAACCAACATTCTCTCTCTACTTGACCTTTTCTCTCTCTTCTCTTACCTTGTGGTCCTACTTGATGATACCAGTTCTCGCATGCTGATTGTGGCTTGGGGGAATTCCCACAAGTTGGCAGCTTACAGAACCCTTCCCCTAAAAATATACTTAAATTGTAGCTTCTTTAATATCCAGTTATTTTTGTGCAAATTAAGCCAATTCAAGTTATCTTATCAGTCATGTTCTAATGTCTTGGTCAAGAAGATTATGTATGTATGTCTAAATATCTATTGAACCATATAACAAAGTCAAAATGGTCCTAATCACATGGCTGAATGGAAATTAAGATGGCCATGAAAAATATCTTTTACCATTTTTTTCTTTTATTGCAACTTGAAAGAAAAGGAGTTTCGAATCCATTGATGGTCACTATTAAACTTCTAACTGTTGATCACACAACTTGGGTTAATTGACAAACGGTTTGAGACTAGTTTTAAACACTAATAATTATTTAATATGATCTATCTTTGATGTAAGAGCTCCTGGACTCACCAAGGAGAACACATGTCTTCCAATGGGTTCAAATATATCAATGTGGGACCACTGGATAGTGATAGGCCAGGTTCACACCCCTTGCAATAGATAGTGGTGGGGCCATCCATTAAACATATAGTTTAGTAAGTGGGCTAAAGCAAATGGGGATGGGTCTACTTGGTTACAACTTAATAAAGTGGTCTAGATTACAAATTTGTAAAATTTATCAATTTTACGTCCATCTAAACAACTATCCTAAATAATTTCACTTCACTTCCCAACAACTCAAAAGGGAAAAATCAATTTCCTTCACTTCTCTTCACTCACTTCCCTTGCAACCAAATAGAGCCTAAGTGAATTTGACAAGTCTATAGCATTAAGGATGTAAATAGATAGTTGAAAATCACTATTCGGTTCTTGGTAAACCAAATTTAGTGTCTATATTTGTTTCAAATCCAGAACTTTTGTCTTTCACAAAAGTTTTTTGTTTTTGTTTTGTTAGGATTTGTCTTCCTAATTGTGATTTTACTTTTTCGATTTAACTCGGGACTGGTATGGTTCTCGTTAATGCTTCTCTTTCAGATCAGCGACTGGATCGATTTTTGAACTTAATCCTACGGATAATTGGGTCCGTTCTAGTTAAGGGGGATATCAGCAAAAAATTCACTTACTCTTTCATCAAAATCTATTGTTAAGTTTCCTCTCAACCATGTTAGATGGTGAAGACAATAAGATCTGGTGTTTCTGTACTTCTTATTTGCTTCACTTTATTATGAATATCCTCTACAAGATCCAAAGATAAGTTATCTCTTCTAAAGAGTTTCTTTTCTTCTTGGATTCGTAGCAGGTTGAGGTGAGTCCTATCTTATAATGACCTCTTTTTTCTCTAGGTTTCTTTTGTTGATACTTCCTTTTTGGGACCAGAAGATCATGAACAAAAGAATAATTTTTTATTTGTAACAAAATAGAAAAGAAATGAAGGGAAGATGGAGAGAATGGAGAATGGAGAATGGAGAAGAGAGAGAGAGAATCAATCAATGTGTTCTTCTCATCCTATGGTTCCTTTATTTATAATCAAAGAGGAGAAACAATAGTTTAGGAAACTTCCCTAATTACAATCCTAAACCAATTATGAAACTAAACCTAGACAACTTAGGAAATAAACCCTAACCAATAAGGAAACAAATAAACAACTATAGTGGAAACAAATCCACTACTCACAATATAGGTTACTGTGAAACAAGCAGCAACAATAGCACAATTTGAGGTCACTGTGAATCACATAGAAGTAGAAACAGTAATAGAGCAGACATCAAGCAACAGCATCAACATAATGTATGTAGTAAAGGCGCATCAGGTAGTAGAGGTTGCATCAGGTGCAACTGTAGTAGGCTCCCAACACGAGCATACAGTAGGTTGAATCACGTGCAACGGTAGTAGGCTCTCAACACGAGCATATAGTAGGTTGCACCACATGCAACGGTAGACATCATATGGTAGTAGGCTCCGACATGAGCAAGGTAGTATAGGCTCCAACATGAGGAAGGATAGAGAAAAGTGTCTCTTCCATGAGTAGACACGAACCAACAAATAATAATTTTCAACTGATGACTTGAGCAGATAAGAATATATATAACCCCCTTCTCACGTGAAACATTCCACGTGGACAAATAACGGAGAGGAATACTCAACGAAAACCTTTTGTCAACTCTCAAAAAGGCACACTCTCTGATACCATGTAATAAAATAGAAAAGAAAGAATGAGAAGATGGAGAGAATGGAGAATGGAGAAGAGAAAGAGAATCAATCCATGTGTTCTCCTCCTTCTATGGTTCCTTTATTCATAATCAAAGAGGAGAAACAATAGTTTAGGAAACTTCCCTAATTACAATCATAAACCAATTAAGAAACTAAACCTAGACAACTTAGGAAATAAACCCTAACTAATAAGGAAACAAATAAACAACTATGGTGGAAACAAATCCACTACTTACTACCAATAGAAAAAAGCCATATAAAGAAACTAATAAGCCATGTAGAAGGTGGGACCCACAGCCCTGTAGAGCTATATCGCTAACATTATTCAAGTTTTAATAGGTCTACATTAGTTCCTTCAACTGTTGAAGTGTTTTGGTTTATCAAGTTGTCTTTAGTTCATAATCCAAATTTTGTATCATTCATTAAATTTAGAATCAAATGGGTAAGGTTGAGCCCTATACTTGAAACCACTGTCAAAACAATCTGGAGACTGCCGACGTCCACCATGAAACAGCTCCTCATGCCCATGCCCCTTAATGGCCACCTGCCTGACGAGTCTTATGGCTACAGGATTTGAGAACCTGTTGTTTGGTCGGATCATGTATAGGCTAAATTCTCACTCGCTCTTTAAACAAACTTAAAGACAAGAACAAATGGAAAAAAAATTATTCACAAGCTAACAACTTTAGTCTTATACAAAGATAACTGACTCCTGCCAACTCTGATTTCTTCTTACAAATGCATCCCTTTTATAGAGAAAATGGGGTACGTATAACTTTCTAATTGAAATTCTTTGCTTAACTAAGAGGTATAAAACACCAAAAAAAAAAAAAAACAAAGGAATCTAATGACGAGCACCTAAGGACCAATAGAGCTTAAGGCAAAGAAACACAATTGCTTTTCATTTTACATCGTAGTGAGCACCAAACTTTGTAGCAGGAAAACGAGGGTGGACCACTCCTTTACTTGTTGCCGACAACTTGTTATCGGTGGAAGATAAAGTTGTTGTCTCTGATAAAGCAGATACTTTGCCAATGCGAAACGTTAAAAGAGATAAAGATAAAAGACACCCCTACTACAAGGTATCGTATCAGATCACGTAGGTAGGGACCTCGGTAAACACAAGTTACTTCTCAGTCAGTATCATATTCTTCGTTGTCGCTAGGTACGACATAAATCATGAGAATATCGTCTAGTAAGTCTAATAGTTCTTTTAGGGCTGGTTTCCAAAATTCACTTGTTTCTCAAGCATGTAATATTTTGCTGTTGTAGTGTTGTCTACACATCTCTGTACCACTGAAAAAAATGGTCTTCACTTTCTTTGTGTTTTGCAGATGCAATTAACCACTTTAGTGCTAATGATATGACGACCATGATTCTTTCGTCAAAGAGTTATTGGTTTCAATACCTTCGTTCCAAGATGCTAAGTAGTACTCAGCATGAATCGAACAAAGTTGTTTTAACTTTATTTGTGTCCAGGGAATATCGTTCATCGATATCGTAGACCACTCTGTACACGACTAAGGGTGGATAATCTCTATTAAAAGCCAAATTTGATAAGAAGCATGATATGCTTGCTCATCTTTTTCAGCAAGAGTCACTAGATCCTGCTCTAGATCTTTGAGTGGCTGTGAAGCTTAGCGATTATATTGCAAATCGGACAATTGCTGGTAATTGTTTTAACTATCCATAATTGTGGCGATCCACTTGAAACCATGAAACTATTCTGAGTTCAATTGGAGTAATATTAAACATATGGGATTTCATAATTATTAATGGGTAAGCCATATATTTAATTAAATGAAACTGATATTCAGTTAACCATGTCATGAAATCAAGTTCTTTACTTTTTTCAATAATATTTTCTTTGATTTCTTTCAGTAAGATGAGGATTTTCTGTCTTATCTCTTGTCTCTTCAATAACTCACAACCAAAGTTTGAGAAGATGACGCTTATGGAATTTATTGTTGATTCTCAAGTTGGGAAAAGAACCAAAAGTAACTCTCCCCCGGGTTCAAGGTGACAGATGTAATCTGTCAACTGAGTGATTACTTTTCGAGTTGCCTTTCGCTTATTTTCGCGAAGAGCGGACCAGAGACTTTGGATTAACTCTGCTGCTTGGTGGGATAACCCAAGATTGTAAAATGGTGTTGACTCTGTTTTATTTGGATTAATAGTTCCAAGGCACAATTCTCTATGACTTCCCTGAGAGGATGCAGAGTGTGTATCTGTGATTTTCACTGCGCTCTCAGCCTTATCTTTCCCACTTCGGGATGCCTTTCTCTCAGGACAAGACTTCACAAAGTGAGTTGGATAACAACAAATAAAACAACAAGCAACAGGGTTCTTTCCTACTTTTTTGGCTGGGTTTTTAGACCTATTCATTTTTTGGGTTTGCTCTTGTCGGGTTTGGACACTTTTTAACAGAATTTCTTTTTGTTCTAGTGGGTCTAAAAGTCTAAATTTGGGTTGGATTGTTCCGTAACCAGTGATGCCTCAGCTAGGGCTTCTTTGTCTTTAACCTGAATAAGAAGTTTTGCATTCTCGGTTTCATTAAAGATTTCTTCCATCTCTTTTTTTATAGTGGAATTAATCCTCTTCGTTTTCCTGCAACATAGTGGATCTGAGATCTCTGGCTAGTGTATCTGCAATAAGATTTTTGTCAGATTTTATAACCTCAATATCAAACTGGTATTTGAAACCAAAGTTGCCATCTTAAGTCCCTAACTCGTGACTTAAACGCCTTTTAAAATTTATTTAAGTAGGAAAATAAAAAAAAAGCTCATAGAGGCGAGTGTTTTACTCATCGATTTGACGATTTGTAGATTGGATGATTTTGACCCAAGAAGCAAAAGTGAAAGGTGAAAAGCAAGAAAAGAACAGTTCAAGCGAAAGGGGCTTTCTTAGGGACAAGCTCAAGCCAAGCTCACGGTTCCTTTACTAGCAAGCAAATGAGGGGTTCCAGCTAGCTTGAATGGGCTCGGCAAGTCACTTATAGAAGGCTGACTGCAGGCACAGAGTTGTTTTTCTTAATGGTGTTGGGAAGCACTGATCTACTACCTCCCTGCTTGTTCATTCTGGCCTGTTGATGAGGAACCAGCCTTCATCACCAGCACCAGCACCAGCAGCAAAGACGGTAGCATCATAGGTATAGCTTAGCTAGTCGGTCTAGTAGATGGCAACTTTGGTTTCAAAAGTATCAAGTTTTTGCAAAAGACAAAAAAGTGCTGTATCTGAAACGAATATAGACACTAAATTTGATTTTACAAAGAACCGAATAATGCTTTTTGACTGTCCGTTTACATCCCTATATAGCATTTCTAATCTGGAATTTCAATGATGCGTACACCACATGAACTGTACCAATTTTAAGTTGGAGAATGGCGAGCAAAAAATTGAGAGGTACACCTGGCAAGGTTTTGACAAGAAAATGAAAGATCACATCAACTAACACACAAACACCAAAGCTTTTTTTTTTCTCTGAAGGCACAAAGAGTTATAGTTTATCAAAATATGAAAACAAAGAAAAATTTATGACCCATATCCACATATCCAAGCATTATGCAAAAATATAACTAGAATAAGACATCACTAACCTATAAAAAAAGTCACTATATGCATCAAACTTTCAGAATATTTAAACCCAAAAATCCAATAGACATTCTTCTGCATTGATTACCTTGGTTTTGTATAAAAGTTGCTTATCATCCGAACAATGAGAGGCCATAAACTGGTATCCTCAGAACCAACATCTTCAGCGATTTTGCACATGTTGCTAGCTGAAGAACTATCACTAGATTGTGTTTTGGTTTGTTCAGTGCTTCTCTCAGATGGTGTGTTGAAATCAAACGTGGCCTCAGTGGATAGAGAGGGCAAAATAGATGACCTATTCTGTAAGGTTTTAAAGGATACTTAAAAAAATTAATATCAAGATTCGAAAGAATAACTTTCAATGAATAAGGCAGCTCTTGATGACAGACAAGAAGAAATTACCTTCTCAAACAGTAGATTAAGGTTATCCCACGCATCAGGGAAAGGATTTTTAACAGCCAGACTTCTTATACAATGGTATAAAGCAAGGAATTCATCACCAATGTATGTTGCCAACACAGCCAACTGTGAATGACATGTTGCATAGATATATGAGCCCCACCATGGAAGTAAATTGGAGTAATGGAACCAAGTAAAAAGAGCTTCAAAGTTCAGTGAAGGCCAAAAACTTTTATCAACTTGTGATTTAGATGAAAAATAGCTCACATGTGACTACCTGATTGTGCGGATTTCCACTGTCTGGCCAAATCATTGATGCATTTAGGTAGTGAGTAGCTGCAACAGACCAGTTACACTTCTCAGTGGCAGGATTTGCATAAAGTTCCCTGTATCGAGCAAGATCTCCTAGATAAATTAGACAACGGTGGCATGAAAATTGGCATCTGCGCATTACTGTTGACTCCATGGAATTTGAAAAGCATTCATCCTTGAATAATAATAGCTCCTCTGGAAGCACATAATTTCTTCTGATTTTTATGATCAACTCTTGGTAAAATTCACTAGCTTCCGAAAGGAATGATCTAAATCCTTCAACAAGATTATCATTATTGTGCTGCACAGCAATCAAAATTTGTGGCATCAACTGATTTTTATTTTCGGCATTAGCAGAAGTTTGCCGTATTCTGTGACGAAATTCATCAATACATTTATAGTGAAGCCTCCACAGAGAATATTCTATGTCTTGAAGCTCTGCTAGTTCATGGTCACTCAAGATGATCTTCTCATAGTAAGAACGGGTTTTACGGTATAATTCTTGAACATCCTTCTGCAACATACCCTTTGACTGGATTTGGATCCATAGTTTCTTTTCTGCATTAAGAGCCTGCAGTAAACAATTACAAGATCAGATTAATTACCATAATAGTTTATACAGAACTGGGAGCAGCTCTTTTGCACAACAGGTCAGGAGTCAAGAACAAATTCAAATTCAGGAATCACCTCAACAAGAAAACTTCTTGTGTGACTATGGTCATCGAGAGGATCTGTTGCATCAGTTTCCATGATTGGACTGAATAAAACATAAATACAGCTAGTTCCTTTGAACCCAAAGATAAAGGAAGCCACTCATTCTTCAAGAGAAAAGAATGTTCCGTCCAAAGAGGACCAGTTCATCTATGGTACAAGGTAGCAACCTATTGGAAACACCAAATGTTAAATGCTGTCATACACCAGAAAAAGAAAAATATACGAACAAAAAACTTAATTAGTTTGCAGGACTTTGTGATATCTTTGAGATTTCTAATATCAGTTAAAAACTCTACAAAACCATCATTCATTAGTGAATGATTATCCTTTAGTAAACACTTGTAAAGCATAAATAAGGTTTAAAAAAGAAACAGTAGCCTAATGCATGTGGTTGATTTTCACATCAATCTCATGGACAACCTTTTTTAAGTTATACTACTGCGTTGAGTTAACACAGGCCACAAATATGGGATCCGCATCCTCTCCTCCCAGTGGTCTGGGAGGACAGTGGCAACCTATCCCGGATGGTTGCCACGTGGCTCTCGGTGAATCCGACCCATGTCCGAGCCCACACCCAGCCGACAAGCCAAGCCGACAGAGGGTGTCGGCTCGGACGTGGGTCTCGGATTCACTGAGAGCCACGTGACAACCATCCGGGATAGGTAGCCACGTGGCAACCATCCGGGATAGGTTGCCACTGTCCTCCTAGAATCACTGGGAGGAGACGATGTAAATCCACAAATATGTGCTTAGCCCCAACCATGATCTTCTATTAATACATTATTTCCCACTCTTCCAATTTCCTCTGCTTTTTCAATCTTTTTTTCAAGCCTTTCTATCAGATTACAGTTAAATGACTTATTGAAGCGATGCAGGGGATGCAGAATTATCTAATATCAAATCTACTTGATAAATAAGCAAATCAGTGACAAATAACTATAAGTGATGTGAGTTAGCAATTAAATAGAGAATGTTGACAATTCAAACATTACAACTGAGAAGTTTATGCATTAAATGCCATGAAGCTTCCATGTTAAACTAACCTGAAAGTAAGAAGTCCCAAATTGGTGCAACAGTAAGAAAACAACTAAAAAAAATACTTTGCAAGAGATCCAGAAGCAATCAACCCACAAAGCCTTTAAGTAAAAATTCGCAAATAGTTCCACTCGGATGCAAGGAAAAACTTCTTTACACAGAAGAGGAGAACAACCCCCTTTAAGAACTAAGCAAAATTGAAGCAATTAAAAGTTAATCACCAGCCGCCAAAGACATAGAAACCAGTTTGTCAAAAAACAAGAGATACCCATTTCGGGTTTCTCCAGTGCAGGACTAAAAATTCAGAAAGCACGACGGAACGAAATGTTCGACAAAGAACCCAGCAAAATTAACGTGCATAGATAGACACAGAGAACTAAAATACAGAGATAATTGAATTCAATTTAATTGCTGAAAATGGACTTCCATACTAGAAAAAGAAAATCAGGAACAGCCATTGACAACAAAATCCTGTAAAATCCAAATCAAACAAAAACTACCCAGAATTACACAAAACCACTCAGTCAAGAACAAAGAGGATTAAGAACTTACACCGCATCAGTAGTAGTCACCAACCATGAGGAAACGGTTCATACAGAAGAGAGAGAAAGAGGAGTAAGGAAAGCAGCCGTAATAAATACAGATTTGGACCAAGCAACCAACCTCAGTCGCATTGTTGTGAAACAGACAAAGTAATAGCGGTGCAGAGATGAAGAGAAAGTGAAAGGTGAATATGAAAAAATGACACATAGGACTCTGACATTAACGGTTCCTTTTCGTGATCGCTTCTATGACAAGCCAGTACCCATTCTGATCTTTGTGATGGATTTGATACTTTGTTAATCCACCGTTTTAAATGGCATCAGATATATGTGGGACCCATTTTAAGAAAATGACTGGATTTTGATATGATTTTGATATGATTTTGATATGATGGTCTACTGTGCGATCGACATGTTAGATGGCGCACATGAAGTATACAGGATAATGAGATAAGATACAATGATTGCGCATTCAAGCTCGTATTTGACTAATTTGGACTGTGGGACCCACTATTTATTCCAATCCCACTGTAACTGTTTTCTCTTTATTAATTCTGAATGGCGTCTACCGTTTTCAGCACAAGTGTCTTTAGCCCCCTTCAAACACGCCTGGAAGAAATGTAAATAATTTATTTAAATATAAATTAAGAGAAAAAGTTGTTTGAATAAGAAGGATAACGTACATCATTCATGAAGACTTTTTTCATGTCTTTACAAAAGTATTAATAAATTATTTATGTGAGAATTTATATCCTGTATTGCATGCCCAGAGATATTTTTCCCACTAAGGGTTTGTTTGGAAGAGAAAAAATGGATAAAAATATAAGAAAAAAAAAGTATGGAAAATTGGACTCACTTCTATCTAATCCCTAACTTCGCAATTAATTTTATACACGTCTTTAGTAAGTTGACTAATAGAAAATCCAAAATTACTTAAATTACTCCTCAAATAACTTGACAATCAAAATAATAATTTGAGAATCTGAGCAAAGGAAAAAGAAAATGTGTTGGAAAAAGTCAAATAAACAAAGTCAAAACATATTTTCCAATTTAAGTTTGAAAAGACTTCAAAATTTCAAACTTTTCGAGTAGCGCCAAAAATTTCGTTTTCGGTTTGGGCGGGAAATTTGTTTTTCGGTTTTTGAGTTGGCATAACCAATGTAGGATTGGTTTAGTCCCACATTGCTTATGGTTAGAGGGGATGAGACCTTTATTTATAGGGCATATCACCTTGTCTTTTGAGCCCTTGAATGAGAGCAAGCAACCACACACACGCGGCTGTCGGACCCGCGGACCGCGACCGCGACCGGCGCAGGCGGGTGCGGGCGTGGGCGTGGGCCACGGGCCACGGGTTCGGGTGTTGGGTGCGGGTTGTGGGTTTAGCGGGTTCGGACACACCCCTACCCAAATGTCTTTTGGAAAAGGAGTGACATGTAGAGATGCAACTCTACAAATTAAAAGACATCATCGGACCTTGGATCTCAAGATCCGAGATCTAAGATGATCGGACGGTCCATCCGGAGGGACACACCCTTCCAAGTGGATCCGGAGGGTCACACCCCATCCGGAGGACACCTCCAAGAGCTGTTTGGCTCTATAAATTAGAGCCCAACCCCAAGCATATTTTCTCATTCAATAGAGTACGAAATCTCTATTCTCTCTTCTTCTCCAACTCTCTCTCTCTCCATTCTCTTTTGAAGTAAGAGTCGGAATCGTTTTTCCTTCCTATTGAGAGTTGATCTCAACCGTCGGATCCGTATATACCGTCGTGCGTGCACACCGGGTGGGTATCCGTTCAAAGGGTTGTTTCATCTTGGAAGCGATTTGCGGGGAACCTTTGCACCAATAGAGGGCAAACATTGTTTTTAAGGAGAGTGTACCAACACGACTCAACCCGTCTCTCTGTTTCGGATCTCTTCAAAAAAGGTACGCCATTTATGTTACATTTATGACATATCATATAGTTGATATTAATATATATATAGATACATATATATTGGTGCATAGGTGTATTTCATATTAATACATGCTTTCTTGAGTACATGAGATTTCAGTTTATATAGTGCATATACATATATATATAACAGAACTATTCTATAAGCATAGTATAGACAACAATCTTAAAACAGTATTTTGTTCGTTTATTTATTTTCTTGTGTTATATATATTTGTAGTTGACTCATGGCTGAATCGGGATTACCACCGAAGTTGGTCCACCCATTGGGAAACTGCGATCATGTCGGAGTTTGACAAAGATTGAGCCATTTAATGGTTCAAACTTCAAGCGCTGGAGACGGATGATGCACTTTGCCCCTGTCTCAACCGGGGGCCATATTCGCCATTACTGAAAAAATGCCTGAGGTTTCTGATGACCCGGAAATCGAGTCCAAGAGGGTTGCATGGATCAATGCTGATTTCCAATGTAAGAACCGGATCTTGAACTCTATGACTAATGAGTTGTACAATGTGTACTCCTCGTATGAGTATGCATACACTATATGGGAGGCTCTGGATAAGAAGTATTCTCTGGAGGATGCTGGATGTAAGAAATATGTTACGGTAAATTTATTGAACTTCAAAATGAAAGAAGACTTGAGCGTATCAATGCAAATGGATATGTTCCAAGTGTTGGTAGCAAGCCTTGTTAAAGAAGGCATGTCTCTACCAGAACAGTTCGTTTCGCGGCATTGATTGAGAAACCGCAAATTCCCGGGAGTGACTTCAAATCTCATATGAAGCACAAATCCAAAGACTGGACTCTTGAGCATTATATAATGCGGATCAAAATCGAAGAGAAGAACCGTGAGACTGACAAGGTGGAAAAGGCCAAGGAATTCAAGACCAAGGCTAATCTTGTGGAAGGCGGGAAATCTGACAAGAGAGAAAAGTCAAAGAAACTTCTCCAGGTGAAGAAGGAAGGGAAATTCAAGAAGACCAAGGGTGGATGCTTCTTCGTGGGAAACCGGGTCACTTCAAAAAGGACCCGGGCTCTCAAGAAGAAACCGGGAATGACAAAGCAAAGGTCCATCTCACCGAACAGGACATGTTTGCACTGTTGTCACCGAGGTGAATTTGGTTGAAAAACCAAATGAGTGGATTATCGACACCGGGGCTTCCAAACACATATGCTCGACCAATCGTATTATTAAATATTCTCCGGTCAAAGGATCCGATTATGTGTATATGGGGAATTCCCGGTCTTCACCGGTGATGGGCAAGGGTCAAGTAGCCCCACCCAAGCTAACTCCGGAAAGACCCTTGTTTTGAATGAAGTGCCGCATGTCCCGACATTCGTAGAAATCCGGTTTCCGGTTTCCGTCGAACAAAGCCGGAATGAAACTCAGCTTTGAAGCCGATAAGTTTATCATACTTCGGGGGGACAAATATGTTGGGAAGGGATATGCCAGGAATGACCTCTTTGTAATAAGTGTTGACAAGTGTTATGAATGAAATTCCTACTTCTTCTTACTTGGTTGAGTCATTTGATGTTTGGCATGGTAGATTAGGGCATCGTAGTATACCATATATTAAAAGACTATCTCACTTGGGATATTTTCATACTCCTCCGAATTCTCAAGACATAAATGCCCTGTTTGCATTGAAGCAAAAATAACTAAAAAACCACATAAATCTGTAGAAAGACAAACCAATCTTTTAGAATTAATTCATAGTGACTTAGCTGATTTTAAATCTCTTGAATCAAGAGGAGGTAATAAATATTATATAACCTTCATTGATGATTATTCTAGGTATACTAAGGTATATCTTTTTAAAATCTAAAGATGAAGCTGAATATGCATTTAAATCATATAAGTTAGAAGTTGAAAATCAGCTTAATAAGAAAAATTAAAAGATTGAGAACCGACGAGGAACCGAGTATGGAACTCCTAACCTATCTCGGTTTTGTGAAGAAAATGGAATAATTCATGAAACTACTGCACCATACCAACTTCGAGTCTAATGGTGTAGCAGAAAGGAAAAATAAAACCTTAAAAGAAATGATGAATTGTTTCCTTATTAGTTCAAGGTTACCTTATAATATGTGGGGGAGGCTATATTATTCGCATGTTATATTCTTAATGAATACCTTCAAAAAACCTGTAATCTTATTCCTTTTGAACTTTGGCATGGAAGGAAACCATCCTTTCATCATTTAAAGGGTGTGGGGGTGTTTAGCCAAAGTTAGAATACCCGAACCAAAGAAAAGGAAGTTTGGACCTAGGACTTGTGATTGTGTTTTCATTGGATATGCTCATCATAGTGCTGCATATAGGTTTTTGGTTTTGAAAACTATTGAAAATGTTTTTGATGCTAATACAATTATTGAATCTCGTGATGCTGAATTTTTTGAGCATGTGTTTCCCAAACTAGTTAGAACTTCTTCTAATGATAACCTTTGTGAAAACCCTGTTATAAGAAATGATATGAGCTTAGAACAAGGATCTAGTGAATTATCTACTGATTTACTTAGGAGAAGTAAAAAGACAAAAGAAGACCTACAAACCTAGGTGATGATATGTTATTATATCATGTGGATAGAGACCCCTTTACTTATCAAGAGGGTAACTTCTCCGGATCTGTATTCGGAAAGAAGCTATTAAAAGTGAATTAGATTCTATTATCCAAAATCATACTTGGGAATTGGTGACTCTTCCACCGAGTACAAAGATTTTGGATACTAAATGGATCTTTAAAAAGAAATTTAAGCCCGATGGATCTCTTGATAAGTTCAAGGCAAGGTTGGTGGTGAAAGGTTTTAGACAAAAGAAGGATATAGATTATTTTGATACTTTCTCCCCCTGTAGCTCGTATTGTAACAATACGAACTTTATTTGCCATTGCATCTATTTATAACTTAGTAATTCATCAAATGGATGTTAAAACTGCTTTTCTAAATGGAGTTTTAGAGGAAGAAATTTATATCAAACAACCTGAAGGATGCATAGTATCAGGACAAGAACATAAAGTATGTAAATTAATTAAATCTTTGTATGGTTTAAAACAAGCACCTAAACAATGGCATGAGAAACTTGATCATGTATTATTAGCTAATGGTTTTACTATTAATAATTGGTGTGTATATAGTAAATTCTAAAATGGAAAGGGTGTGATTATTGTTCCGTATGTTGATGATATGCGATAATGGGGACCGATTTAAATGTTGTAAATTTAACAAAGAAATTTCTTATGTCTAAATTTGATACAAAAAGACATGGGAGAAGTTGATGTCATTTTAGGCATCAAAGTTATTAGAAAAGCCAATGAGATTATATTATCTCAAGCTCATTATGTGGAAAGCCTTTTAAAGAAATATGGTTTTTTATGAGTACTCTCCTATAAAGATACCGTTAGAGGTAGGGAGTCATCTCATAAAACACCATGGTGAACGAACTCTCCCAAAAGGAGTATTCCCAAATTATAGGTTCGGTTTCATACCTAATGAACTCAACAAGATCGGACATAGCTTTGGCGGTGGGAAAGTTGAGTCAACATACTCATAACCCCGGAAAGAGCATTGGGAAGCTCGACAAGGTTATTGAGGTACTTGAAAGGAACAATAAACTATGGTTTACACTATAATGGAAATCCCTCGGTCATAGAAGGGTATTGTGATGCTAACCTGGATCTCCGATCAGAAGAGTCCTTAGCCACAAGTGGTTACATTTATACTCTTGGTGGAGGAGCGATTTCTTAGAAATCAGTTAAACAAACCTGTGGGACAGGTTCCACTATGGAGGCAAAATTTATAGCCTTAGAGAAGGCTGGGGCAGAAGCCGAATGGCTTAAAAATTTGGTGATAGAAATTCCGTTATGGCCTAAGCCTATGCCCCCAATATCACTACATTGTGATAGTCAGGCAGCTATTGCTAAGGCAAAAAACAAGATATATAACGGAAAAAGAAGACATATACGCCTGAGACACAACCTTGTGAGGCAGTATATAAGTGAAGGAACGATAGCTATCGACTTTGTAAGATCAGAAAAGAATCGGGCCGATATATTTACAAAGCCTCAAACCACCAAGGTCATATTTGACACATCTAAAGGAATGAGCTTAAAGCCTGTGACATAAGTCATGTGATGGAAACCCAACCTATGTGATAGGAGATCCCTGGAATTAGGTTCAATGGGTAAGAACGAAGTCACGCAGATGATTTGTTTAGTACTATCACAAATTGCTCATTCTGGTTAGATGGTAAGATAGTACTCACCATAATGAATGGAAGATGAATCTCAATGATTCTTAATTAAGCCAAATTATCCCAGAGGAATGTGGGGGTGTGTTAACTGTGGTGCACACTATGGCTGACCTTATTGAATGTAGGAAGTGGGGCCGCTTCCAATGAGAATTTTAAAGGCGAATTCTCATAAACAGTCATGAACCCGGGATAGGGGATAAGGCCGGGTTTAAAATATGTCCATTTTTAAAAAAAGGGATCTTTTCGAGGGTCGGATTGTAAGAGGTGGCTGGTAGGTCGGTCGACTACACCAATGAGGAAAGGTTCAAGAAGCTAGCTTCACCCGTACTCCGTAGCGTGGCCTATCGGACCTAGTGTAGATTCAAGAAGCTAGCTTCATCCGCAACGCGCCGCTAGGTTCTCATGAGATCAACTTCTTATTCGTGTTTTACTATGTCTTTTCAAACTTGTGGGGGAATTATTGGAAAAAGTCAAATAAATAAAGTCAAAACAGATTTTCCAATTTAATTTTGAAAAGACTTCAAAATTTCAAACTTTTCGAGTAGCGCCAAAAATTTTGTTTTCGGTTTGGGCGGGAAATTTGTTTTTCGGTTTTTGAGTTGGCATAACCAATGTAGGATTGGTTTAGTCCCACATTGCTTATGGTTAGAGGGGATGAGACCTTTATTTATAGGGCATATCACATTATCTTTTGAGCCCCTGAATGAGAGCAAGCAACACACACACGCGCGCGCGGGCTGGACCGCGGACCGCGACCTGCGACCGTGATCGTGACGCAGGGCGCGGGTGCGGGTGCGGGCGCGGGCGTGGGAGTGGGCGTGGGCGTGGGCCGAGGGCCGAGGGCCACGGGCGCTGCAGGCGTGGGCGTGGGCCGAGGGTCGAGGGCTACTGGCCACAGGCGCTGGGTGCGGGTTGTGGCGGGTTCAGACACACCCCTACCCAAATGTCTTTTTGGAAAAGTGACATGTAGAGATGCAACTCTACAAATTAAAAGACATCATCTGGACCTTAGATCTCAAGATCTGAGATCTAAGATGATCTGGACGGTCCATCTGGAGGGGCACACCCTTCCAGTGGATCTGGAGGGTCACACCCCATCCAGAGGACACCTCCAAGAGGTCTGTTTGGCTCTATAAATAGAGCCCAACCCCAAGCATATTTTTTCATTCAATAGAGTACGAAATCTCTATCTCTCTTCTTCTCCAACTCTCTCTCTCTCCATTCTCTTTTGAAGTAAGAGTCAGAATCGTTTTTCCTTCCTATTGAGAGTTGATCTCAACCGTCGGATCCGTATATACCTGTCAGTGCGTGCACACTGGGTGGGTATCCGTTCAAAGGGTTGTTTCATCTTGGAAGCAGATTTGCGGGGAACCTTTGCACCAATAGAGGGCAAATACTGTTTTAAGGAGAGTGTACCAACACGACTCAACCCGTCTCTCTGTTTCAGATCTCTTCAAAAAGGTACGCCATTTATGTTACATTTATGACATATCATATAGTTGATATTAATATATATATAGATACATATATATTGGTGCATAGGTGTATTTCATATTAATACATGCTTTCTTGAGTACATGAGATTTCAGTTTATATAGTGCATATACATATATATATATATAACATAAACTATTCTATAAGCATAGTATAGACAACAAAATGAGTGTTTAAGAGGGTAAATATGTCATTTATTAATGGTTTGGAGAGGATAAAACAGTACTACAACAACAATAACAACAACAAAGTCTTATCTCAATTAAATGGAGTCATGTCCACTAATCAGCTATATTCGATATCATACTTGAAGCAATGCTTAAGCTATACATGTCCTTCTTCACCATCTCCCTAGAGTCATCTTAGGTCTGCTCCTAGTTCTTTTAGATCATTCAATCTGAATCAAATCACTCTTCCGTACGGGAGCATCTAACGTCTCCATTGAACATGGTCATACCATCTTAAACAACTTTCTCGTAGTTTTTCATGTATCAGCTAATCCAAAATCAGCTCTAATACGATCATTCATTATCTTATCCTTCTTATTTGTCATACATCCATCTTAACATCCTCATCTCAGTTACATTAAGTTTATCTATATACTGCTTCTTAACTGCCCAACATTTCGCCCCATACATCGTAGATGGTCGAATGATTGTCCTATAGAATTTTAAGGTTTAGAGTAACTTAACAAATTGGGTAATTTACACCAGAGGTACCTGACGTTCTAAGAAATCATACCAAAAGTTCCTCACGTTTCAAAAATCATACCATATTTCTAACATTAACCCTATTTAACGTTGGCATCCTTTAAATTAACCATTAGATCTACCTCAACTTTTCAGGGACTAATCGTTTCTTGTTGAACTACCCTTATTATTTGGTGCCGATCGTTAGTACACCCGTCGAAACAAAAGTAAGTTGGGGTACGGAGTTTTCACCAGAGGTATGTACCATAATTGAGATTTGTGACTTGATGATGAGTAACCGCCGGTGAAGAAGGGTCACAAGAGAGGACATGGGCAGGAGAGGGGGTGGGCAATTGAGACAACGAAGAACACATGGAAATCCGAGTGGTGAGTCGTTGCGGTAACAAAATGGTGAGAGAGTGAACCAAAGGGGACTAAGAAAGTTATGCTAAATAAGGGTAAATTTGAAAGTATAAAAATAAAAGGTACCCCAAGTATAATATTTTTGAAACGTCAGGTACCTTTGGTATAATTTCTCAAAACGTCAGGTATCTATGGTATGATTTTTGAAATGTGAGGTACCTCTGGTATAATTTATCAAAACGTCAGATACCTCTGGTGTAATTTTACCATAACAAATTTAAAAGGGTAGTTTTACTATTAACAAATTATAGACCATGCCACATCATCACTTAACAGACTTATCTATTATGATAGTGTCTGTTTGATACATATTTAACAAATTAATGAGGGGGGAGAGGGGTGCCTAAAATTAATAGCAAAGTTGGGGTTCTGTACTTAAAAGCAAAGTAGAGAAAGTAAAAGAGGAGTGGATGAAATTTTCCCAAAAAAGTATGAAGGCAAAAATTGAGAAGCTAAGAGAGTTTGAAAAGAAAGCGATACAATAAAATCATGGATTTAGTTCACGGTATCAGAATGGATATCAGTGTTGGTTTCGGATATCAATATTGATCAAGTATCGGCTATAAGCTAATGTGGCATACATTTTTTGTATCGATTATGCATAGATTGGTATCGGCATGTATCGATGTCAATCAATATCAGTCCATATTGGCTTGTATAAGTCAGGTATTCCAAATTGGCTCATATAGGTCAGGTATCTATATGGTATTGGTCCTTATACTAATGCAGCAAAGCAATATTGTATCAGTCAAATATCTGTATTGATCATGGTGGATACAGTTGGTACAATACCATAAGACAAAAATAATTATTAAACCAATGGTTTTTTTTCTTTCTTTTCTTACCTTCCAAACATAGTGTAACATTTTTTCTAGGCTAACATCAAATGCGAATGTGAGTTTATGCCTTAATGTGTCATTTTGCCTCGCTCAAAGTCATAACAACCAGGCAGCTAGAAGTTAGTTAGGCGAGCCTCATGCTCTCTCAATTCAAGTCAGACCAACCCAGTTTACCCAAACTCTAGTGGAGGAGGACAGGAGGTATTGGGAGTAATTAAGTTGTTCTTGTAATTTTGTTTAGGATTATATAGGTATTTTGGTAAATATATTTATATAGGATTTATTATAAATATATTCTGAACGGGTTTCTTTGAAACAAGAGGAGAGCCATGAGAATAATCATTGTAATCTTATTCTCCATTGATGGAAATCTTTGTTAAACCATGCAAATCTTTGCGATATGTGATTTTTTCTTTTTATTTTGTTTTACTTTTCTACATCATCATGTTTAGGGTTAGTTTATATGAAGACCAATTATTAGTCTGTTTTGGGCTGCTGCTAGTGTTCTTACAGGCCTATTGGAATCTTCAAAACTCTACCTTCGTGGAGAACGAATAACAATTTCAGAAGCTAATCATGTGTTAGGATCCTCTATAGCGCAGGAATGAGGGGATCCAACGGTGCATGGACATCATTGGGCGCCTGTCACTCCCAAGTCCCAACCGTCAGTTGCCTTGTTATAGCGATGCAGCACTATAGAGGATCTTGATCCGCTAACCATAGCCAGGCAGCAACTCTTGCAAAGGAGAGTTGTTTCCAGGGAAATGCGAGTCTGCTGAGAGCATCAATTTTATCTTGCCCTTGGCTGGCCTCTTTGTCAGTGCTAACCATCGGTAATTTAAGGATTTTGAATTATAAAGGAAAAAAGAAAGGTAAAAATTTACTTTTATAGAAAAATTAGAAAGTGATTGTAGTTAACCCTATTTAAAATCTTAGGAATTTTTTTTAAACATAAAACCTATTAAATTAAAAAGTGGTACGATCATATATAGACATTTATTTGGAAAGATTTAAAATATTTTGATTATTTTATTAGGAAAATATTTTAAAGTTAAATTAGATATCTGGTTTAATAAGATTTAATTTTCATGTTCTTTGCATCACGTTGGAAGAGTTTGATTGATTTGGATTCTAAAATAAATATTTATAATTAATTATTACGTTACCCTTTCTAAATTTTAAAGAAAATAAAATAAATATAAAAAAACTCTTGTAACTCTCAAAAAAGAAAAAAAAAAAAAAGTATATGATTCATGGACAGATTTTGATCTATTTACATGTAAAATGGTAATGCTATAGAATGTAGAGTATGTGACTATCTTTGCATGTCTTTCAATTTTAAAAAGGTGCTGGATATGATAGACAAAAAGTCCCTAGCCAAATAAAACCACCATTTTACAACCTCTACTTTTAGGAAAGATTTTGTTTGAATATCTTGGCAACTTCTATAAATTTATTGTCATTCGAACTACTGTGGATGGTCAGAAAAATTCTAATTCGCCGAGAAGAGGGATGGTAACAGAGCACATGTGCTTTATTTTGAAGCATCGAATGCCATGTGTTTACTCTTTTCTTTTTCAATGTTTAGATTTTGTTTGCCTAATTTTTTACTAATGAAATTGTGATAATTTTAAAGTGATGGGAAGATATTTGTTATTGGAAATGGAGTGACAGTGGATTCTACAGATCATCAACCAACTAGAAGTTGCCAACAACAACATCATCAGGCTCAAGGAGCTTTGACTTATAGGTGGTCTAAGTGAAATCGTTGAGACCGAGAAGAGGTATCTTTTTATTGTTTTCATTGAGTATCTATGAGCCTTCTCATCCTTCTTTAGCTCTATAAACATCCTTCAAGGATGCATGATTTTAATCAGAACTAGCAGAGAGAGAAATGATAATGATTTCTTTTTCATGTTTCCTGCTTCCCAGTTGAATCTATAGCTTTTTTATTGCCCTTGTAACTGTTAATGATCGAAAGGTTGGAGAGTTGATAGTTGATCTTTTAATTACTAAAAACCTGAAATTCTGTTGTTTAGACCTTATATAATGGGTGAATAGGTAATATAGACTAATTTGTCATGATGTAGTCAAGGTTCAAGTTATTGGTATCGGTATCAGACAATTAATACCAAAGCCGATCTAATACTAATATAGATCAATGGAGAACCAATAGATGAGCGACATGTGACCAATATGATTACAAAAATAAAAAATCACTTTCGGACTAACTGATATGTATCACACAATATGATACCGATTACTAAAATCATACAAGGGTTGTAGTTACATTACACTCACTGTTTTCATGTAAAATGGTAGAAATATAAAAAATTTCTGTAAAATAGATTTTTCAATGTTTGTTTTTATGTAAAATGCAAAGAAAAACATTGGGAAAAAAAACAAGGGAGAAATTTTTTCATGTAAATACCATGGAGAAATGTTCTCTTCTGCCCCCCCAAAAAAAAAATTATTCTTTGATCTTAATTTAACTCTTCTGAACTCAAGATGAAGATATTCCTCTTCACCATCATTTGAAAGGAAAAATTTACAACTGGCTCAACGATTCACATATGTCATACCTCAATTCCGGCTAAACCATAAGTGTGAGTAAACCGTCTCCAAACCACAGCTCACACTAGGAACTCAATAGACCATGTCAACAAACCATTCAAAGCAAGCTAACTATAATCAGAGAATAATAAATAGCAGTGGAATTAAACAACTAAATGAACCAAGTTTCTAAATATTAAATAATAATTATTCAAATTATTCTCAGATCCCAAAACATAATTAAATAAATTTAATACATCGATTATGTCCAACTGAAAGAATAGTAAATAAACAACTCTAAAGGAACACACAGTAAGAGCACTCGCATGAGGCATCAAGCTCATCCTCTACTGCATGTGTGTCAATAGCAGTCATTGTCCCATACTGTCACACCCCAATTCTGGATTAACCAGAATAGTGTGATGAATCATCAATAAACCAACAGTTCAATCAGGATCTTCGTTAGGTAGTACCCACCTTATCAATCATACACACATTCCACAGTAATAATCAGAGATAATAAACAAATAAGCGGAAGTCCTTATAAATAATAAATGGAACATCTAACCATGATAAATAATTATTTAATCTAATTATCTTCAATACTCACGACATAAAAGTAATTAATCCATTACATATTCTAATAATCAAATATAACTAAACTAATAAAAAATACACTGATTGTACTCGCATGAAGGATCATGCGTATCTTCTATAGCTTCAACATCCATGGCCACCATGTGTCCATATGTCGACGCATTCACATACTCTTCTACAGTAAGACATGCATCATTAATTAAAAATATTCGACGTCGAAAGGGTGAACACACATCATGGCTCAGTGAGTAAAACAAAACAATGTAACAAACATATGTATGCATTCAATTCATATATTTGGTCTAATTTTTAAGTTTACAATATGCTATAGAAAGGATTGGCAACCACCGCACCTCTATACACGAGTGTGTGAATCCACCCAATGGATCAAACACCATTGCCGTCCTACATGCACCCACCATGGAATAGAGATAGAGCTAAAATGTCCGGATCAAACACAGCCAACACTTCTCCTGATGCCCTATCCATACCAACAAGTAAACCCCTGTTGGCGATGGCTTGCAAACTGGGCTCGCAACTAACCAATCTTAAATGTCATTCAGTGTATCTAAGGTCTCACCCCAGCGTCCCTCAATACATCCATAGAGATAGAGCTAAGGTCCCCCGACAGAGTCAGAGACTACACGGTCCGAGACCACCTCCCCTGATGCCCTATGATGTAATAGTTCTGCTAAGGTAATGACGATACGACAATGTCAATGGGCAAGACTTAAGTAGAGATAGAGCTAGTGGCACACCCTAATTCCGCACTATTCAGAATGGTGTGATGAACCGCTAATAAATCAACGGTTCAACCAGGATCTCGAATAAGCTGTGTCCGTTTGCTTAAACCATACACATCCACAACCATAATCAGAGTAAATAAACAATAGCGAAAGTTTTATATATTAAATGAACTAAGAATCTAAGAATGATAACATTAATAAAATATCCAATTATCTTTCATTGACTAAGACATAAGTAAATAAAATAATCAATTATATTTCCTTAATAATCCAAATAAAAATCTAATCGAAAATGCATGAATTGCATTCGCATGACGAATCATGCGACTCCATCATAACTTCAGCGTCCATCGTCGCCGCATGTCCATACATCGAAGCATTTATATAATGTTCTACGGTGGTACCTGCATCATCAACAAAAAATATTCGACGTCGAAAGGATGAGCACACATCACGGCTCAATGAGCAAACAAAACAATGCAACAAACATATGCATGCATTCAATTCATATCTTTGGTCTGGTTCATAAGTTTACAATGTGCTATAGAAAGGTTTGGTGGCCGCCACACCTCTATACACAGGGTGTGTAAGCCCACCCAACGGATCAAACGTCATTGTCGTCCACATCCATCCCACTATGGAATAGAGATAGAGCTAAAGTGTCCAAATCAAACACCGCATGACACTTCTCCTGATTCCCTACCCATACCAACACGTAAACCCTTGTTGGTGAGGGCTTGCAAACTGGGCTCGCAACTAACCAATCCTAATGTCAAACAGTGTATCCAAGGCCTCACCCCAGCATCCCTCAATACGTCCATAAAGATAGAGCTAAGGCCCCCTGGCAGAGTCAGAGTTTACACGGTCCGAGACCACCTCCCCTGATGCCATACGACGTAATAGTTCTGCTAAGATAATGGCGATACGACGATGTTAGTAGATAAGACTTGAGTAGAGATAGAGCTAGATTCTGGTGACTAGGCTGAACCACAATGTCATGTCCTCCCCCTGATGCTCCACTCGCATCAAGTACACTAACCATACACATACATTCACATGCCTATTCCTAGCATCATCATCATCGTCATGTTAATATAAACGAAATAAAATATGCATAAACAATAATAACAGGAATAATAGATGACATGTGATATGCACATTACAATCATACAAGCATAGAATCATTCATAGTATTGGACTCAATAAACGAAAACAATTTATTATTAGCCAATTAGTTTAGGTCTTGTTCCCTCACCTTTGATTGAGCGTAGATTCTTGTTCAAGTTTTATGAATCACTTTTAAATCACTAGAAAGACCTAACAAGTCGATAGATTTTAATTAGAATTAATTCTAATATATTTTAAACTAACTGAAATCGTAGGGTCGCAGGTAGGGTGTAAGACCCGTATCAAACTAACCGGTCTTACCACCTTGTACCAGGTCTACCTATCATGGTCGAGCCAAGTGGACCAAGTGCGTGAAGAAAATCACAAGACCAAGTATGAGTCTGACCCAAAAATAGTAAATGTGAGGGTAGGGTCGCATGCCTAAACAGGTAGCGTCGACATTACCTCAACAGAAGTCCAACCTATGATTTTCTAGTCGTAGGGTCGCATGACTAGAAAAATGTAGGGTCGATGGATCCTGTGACCCTACGTCCGACCCTACGATTTCAGACAGAAACCGTAAGTTAGGAAACTTTCCTAATTCCAAGGGGTTCTTTCCTCAACTCAATGAGACTTATTTTGGAGGGTTTTCCTCTATAAATAGGACATCCCTTAGCATCTTTCACTCCTTTTAGAATCCTAATTGAAAGTGAAAAAAGAGAAAGAGAAGGAAAGAAGAAGAGAAAGAAAATTGAAGAAAAGGCTAAGGAAGAGGAGAAGTTCAGAGAAACCTCTAAATCTCAGCCAACTTCAGGTATGAAACTAAGTCCCTTCATAAATTAAGAGCCTAGAAACCCAAATCATCCAGCCATGGACAAATCAGGAAGAAGTTAGGATTAAAAGAAACCCAAATCATCCATCCATGGACCAGTTCCAAAGGAATCCATAAAAGTAATCATCATAGGCAATGTAAAGTGTCACACCCCAATTCTGTACTGTTCAGAATGGTGTGATGAACCGCTAATAACCAATGGTTCAACTAGGATCTCGAATAGGTTGTGTCTATTTGGTTTAAATCATACACTTCCACAATCATAATCAGAGTAAATACACAATAGCGGAAGTCTTAATATTAAATGAACTGAGAATCTAAATGTGATAATCATAAATAAAATATCCAATTATCTTGTATTGACTGAGACATAAGTAAATAAAATAAAATATCAAATTATATTTTCTCAATAATCCAAATAAAAATCTAATCGAAAACGCATGAATTGCACTCGCATGACGAGTCATGCGTCTCCACTATATCTTCTACGTCCATCGCCGCAACATGTCCATATGCGGGAGCACTCATTTAATCTTCTACAGTCATACCTGCATCATCCACTAAAATATTTGAATTCGAAAAGGGTGAGCACACATCACGGCTCAGTAAGCAAACAAAATAATACAACAAACATATGCATGTATTCAATTCATAATTGTGGTCTGGTATATAAGTTTGCAATGTGCTATAAAAAGGTTCGGAGGCCGCCTCACCTCTATACACGAGTGTGTAGAGCCATCCAATGAATATCGGCATTGCCGTCCCACATTCATCCATCATGGACAAATATACACCCGATGAAAATGGCATTGCTGTACCGGCTGCCCATACCAACACGTAAGCCCCTATTGGCGAGGGCTTGCAAACTGGGTTCGCAACTAGCCAATCCTAATGTCAAACAATGTATCCAAGGCCTCACCCCAGCATCCCTCAATACACCCATAGAGATAGAGCTAGGGTCTGGTGACCAGGACACACCACAATGTTACGTCCCCCCTGATGCCCTACGATGTATTAGTTCTGCTAAAGTAATGGCGATACGACGATGTTAGTGGACAAGATTTGAGTAGAGATAGAGCTAGAGTCTGGTGACCAGAACACACCTCGATATCACGTCCTCCCCCTGATGCCCTACTCGCATCAAATACACTAACCATACACAAACATTCACATGCCTATTCCTAACATCACCATCATCATCATGTTATAAACATGAAATTAAATATGCATGAACAATAATAGCAAGAATAGAAGATGACATGTTGAATGCACATTACAATCATAAAATCATAAAATCATACATGGCATTGGACTCAATAAATGAAAATAGTTTATTATTAGTCAATTAGTTTAGGTCTTGTTCCCTCACATTTGCTTGAGTGTAGATCCTCTTTCAAGCTTTAAGAATCACCTTTATATCACTATAAAAACCTAACAAGTCGATAGATTTTAATTAGAATTAATTCCAACAGTTTTAAGCTAGCTGTAAAGCTAGGGTCGCAGGATGGGTCGCAGGTATCTGACACCCCAGGGTATAGGGTCGGTCATAGGGTCGGTTACCTATCGACCCTATGTGCGACCATAGCCCCCCTGGACTTCCCGAGAGCATGGGGTCGATCCTATAGTCTTGTAGGTCCATCTTAAGAATATTCTATGGCTCATAGCTATGTTTTTACATATTTTCCATCGCCTATGATGATTATCTTCATGGATTCCTTCGAAACTCATCCATGGGTAGATGATTTGGGTTTCTCCCAACCCTAACTTCTTCATAAACTATTCTTAGGGTCTTACATAGTTCATGGAGAATGTATCCATACCTTAGGGTTGCTGAGATTCAGAGATTCCTCTGAATTCCTTCTCTTTAGTTGTCTTCTCAAATTCTCCTTCTCTTCTTCTTTTTCTCCTTCTCTTCTCTTTCTCTCACTATTAATTAGGGTTTTAAAATGAATGAAAGAGGCTAAGGGACATCCTATTTATAGAGAAAAACCTCCCAAAATCCGTCCCAACGAGTTTAGGAATGGTTCCCTTTGAATTAGGAAAGTTTCCTAATTTTCGATTTCTGTCAGTTTGCCTAGGGTCGATGCTAGGGTCACAGAATCCGTCGACCCTAGGGTCTCAAGTCATCCGACCCTAGGACCTGAAAATCATGGGTTGGATCCTGTTGAGGTGGGGTCGACCCTACCTGTTTAGGCATGCGACCCTACCCTCCATTTTATTGTTTTTGGGTCAATTTCATACCTGGTCTTGTGATTTTCTTCACGCACTTGTGTGAGGATAGTGATGTCCACTCACGCTGAATGGACGGTGAAATGATTTGGAGTCGCCACCTAGATTAAGGTCTAGGACCTAAAATGTAGCCTCATCCTGAGATAAGACTTCTATTGACTCATGACCCAACATATCGGCTTTGGTCCAACAGAGAACGGGTAAGCGTTCAAAGTACAGTTTGGGAAGGTGTTAGGCACCCAAAACTGCCCGATCCAAAAATCGGCCTCCTATGTGATTCTACTTTCCTTAGACTCTATGATTCTGACTGTTCATGGTCAATGGATGATGACTAGGGCTCATGGGGGATCCTATGCCAAGTTGCTAAGTTCTTCTAGCTTAAGTTCAGCCAAACATGTTCTCAAAGTAAGAAAATAAATAAAATAATATACAATGAACCGAACCAAAGATGGTTCGGTGATGGACTGAATCTGAGATGTCCAAAACGTCTCAAATTGCCTACGTATTCCAATCCTGGAAATCAAGTCCAAAAAACGTAGTTCGAAACAGAAAGTGATTAAGGTTTATGGATGTGGATTATGATTAAGCTTTCTTAGATTCAATTTATTCAAGTTGAAGTTTATGCTTGATGATGATTGAGATTGAATCTAGAGATAGCCTAAATGGATCGAAGTGAACGAGGATATGGATACGAATATGGATATGGGGGACCTAAGGATGCTAAGATGGGGTACCGTACTTGGAGAGTCCTCCAAGTTGCCTACGTATTCCAGAGGTCCTAGAAATCAGGTACAACGTAGTTCGTTTCATGGGTTGTATTCTCAGGGAGTAAGGTGTGTCTCTCAGGGAGTAGAGTGTGGCTCTCAGGGGAGTAGGGTGTGGCTCTGGGAGTAAGGTGTGGCTCTCGGGAGTAGAGTGTGGCTCTCGGGGAGTAGAGTGTGGCTCTCGGGAGTAGGGTGTGGCTCTCGGGGAGTAGAGTGTAAGATAGTCTCGCAAGACTAAGGTGCGTACTCGGCAAGCACGACTTCAAGATGGGGGGGGGGGTCGCAAAGCACGACTTCAAGATAGAGCCTCGCAAGGCTAAAGGGGGTGCGTGCTCGCAAGCACGACTTCAAGATAGAGTCTCGCAAGGCTAAGGTGCGTGCTCTCAGGCACGACTCAAGATAGAGCCTCGCAAGGCTAAGGGTGCGTGCACTCGCAAGCACGGCTTCGGGGTTGAGGATGCGTACTCTCGGGGAGTAGAATATGTATGTATGACTCGGGGAGTCGGATTTGTACTCTCGGGGAGTAAGATTGTACTCTGGGGAGTAGGGTTGTACTCTCGGGGGAGTTGGATTTGTACTCTCGGGGAGTAAGGTTTGTACTCTCGGGGAGTAAGGTTTGTACTCTCGGGGAGTAGGGCTTGTACTCTCGGGGAGTAAGGTTTGTACTCTCGGGAGTAAGGTTTGTACTCTCGGGGAGTAAAGTTTGTACTCTCGGGGAGTAAGGTTTGTACTCTCGGGGAGTAAGGTTTGTACCTCTGGGGAGTAGGGTTGTACTCTCGGGGAGTAAGGTGTGGCTCTCGGGAGTAGGGTGTGGCTCTCGGGGAGTAGAGTGTAAGATAGTCCCGCAAGACTAAGGTGCACGCAAAGCACGACTTCAAGATAGAGCCCCGCAAGGCTAAGGGGTGCGTGCTCGACAGGCACGACTCAAGATGGGCGTCGCAAGGCTAAGGGTGCGTACTCGTAAGTACGACTTCATGATAGAGGGAGTTGGATTTGTACTCTCGGGGAGTAAGGTTTGTACTCTCGGGGAGTAGGGTTGTACCTCTCGGGGAGTAGGGTTGTACTCTCGGGGAGTAAGGTTTGTACTCTCGGGGAGTAAGGGTTGTACTCTCGGGGAGTTAGGGTTGTACTCTCGGGGAGTAAGGTTTGTACTCTCGGGGAGTAAGGTTTGTACTCTCGGGGAGTAAGGTTTGTACTCTCAGGGAGTAAAGTTTGTACTCTCAGGGAGTAAGGTTTGTACTCTCAGGGAGTAAGGTTTGTACTCTCAGGGAGTAGGGTTGTACTCTCAGGGAGTAAGGTGTGGCTCTCAGGGAGTAGAGTGTGGCTCTCGGGGAGTAGAGTGTAAGATAGTCTCGCAAGACTAAGGTGCGTACTCTCAGAGCACGACTTCAAGATAGAGCCCCAAGGTTCGGTGCTCGTGCCGAGTACCACTTCAAGTAAGCCCTCGCAGGGCTAAGGGGTTGTGCTCTCGGGAGTAAGCCCGACTTCAAGATAGAGCCTCGCGGGGAGTAGGGTTGTGTACTCTCAGGGACTTCAAGGTTTGTGCTCTCGGGAGTAAGGGTGCGTACTCTCAAGTACGACTTCATTATAGAGGGAGTTGGATTTGTACTCTCAGGGAGTAGGGTTGTTTGTGGGCACATTGATTGATGTGTGGAACCGTATCTGGGAGTTTCCCAGACTACCTACGTATCTCAGGGTATTGACCTGAGAATCAGGATCCGCGTAGTTCGAAACAGGCACTGTTCATTGGGTGACCCACTTGGGTCGGGAATATGGGCGGTCCCGGTCGGACCGAAAGATAATCCTAGATGATCTGCGGTTGGATTCACATTAACCTATCTAGATTCTGCATCCTAGGGGAAATGAACTGAGGGGTAGGGATCGTCCTAAACTACCCTTGTCACTTACAACCCTGATTTGGAATTGTTGGGCTAAGCTTCATGATTCTTGATTAAGACTTTTATCATTTTCCATTATTACCCTTTCCATGAATGTGGGTGCCTATATGCACGTCCCCACACCTAAGAATGTCTTCTATCAGTGTACATGCACGGCAGTTCGACTAGGGTGTAGCGAAAAGTAAGTTCTTGCCGACATAAACATCATTCAAGCATAGCATACAGCAGCAGATCAGCATGGCAGTGTGCACAAAGCTAACATTGTAAGCATTCCAAACATGGTAGTGCATAATATGACAAAATAATCAAGGGAACATGATAGATGCATAGATATAACAACATAGACCATATCAAATCCTCAATCTAACCGTTATATCTCTTCAAAAAAATGATGATCATGATCAACTCTTAGATTTCATCAAAACAACCAAGATCAACGGCTCAGATCTCATCAAATAGCTATAATCATGATCAATGACTCATATCTCATCAAAATAGCTATGATCTATGGCTTAGATCTCCTATCATGATCAGACTAAGAAATCAATGGCTCAGATTCGTCTAAATCAATTATGATCCAGATTCAATAATTTACATCACTCAAAATTTTTACGATGATAATCCAACGGTTTAAATCACTCAAGATCATAATCCAACCGTTCAGATTCATCAAAAATACTCATGATCAAGATTTAACGATTTAGATTCATCAAAATCACCCACGATGACAATCCAACGGTTCAAATTGCTTAAGATCATAATCCAACCATTCAGATTCATTTAAATCAATCCCAAAGATAATCTAACGGCCCAGATCGTTCATCATGATAATCTAACCGCTCAGATTGATTAAAAGCACTTCCAAAGACCATCTAACGGTTCAGATTGTCAAGATCACAATCCAACCGTTCAGATTGATTAACATCACTTCCAAAGATCATCTGACGGTTCAAATTAATTATAATCACATCAAAATTTTAGATCAATGGCTATGATCAAATCATTAAAATTCTAATCATATGGTCACGATCAACTCTCGTAAAAATCAAATCATGTGGTTGGATCACCCACATTATAATTTCAAACCTATGGTCGGACCAATTTCATGAAATTCCCATTATATGGTCGGACCAATCACATTAAAATTCCCATTATATGGTCGGACCAATTTCATGAAATTTCCATTATATGGTCGGATCAATCACATTAAAATTCCCATTATATGGTCGGACCAATTTCATGAAATTTCCATTATATGGTCGGATCATTTTTCATCACATAAAATTTACAAGCACATCGGATCAATTTCATTATCCAAAAATACAAGATCAACGGCCGACATTAAAACACATCCAACATACAAGATCAATGGCCAAAATTGAATGAATCAAATAATCAGATTAATTTTCCAATCAGATGCATCAAATAATCCAAATTTAATTCATCACATAAACATATTAATCAATATATTAAACAATCCGATCAAACGGCTCAGATTGCATCAAAATTTCCCAACCAAGGTTCAAATCAGTAAGGAGAAGGTTTGATCATGGTGGGGTATGGTCGGTGATGTACAGCCAGCAGTGAGCAACAGTAACAAAAAAGAAAAATGAAAGCAAAAGAGGGGGGATTTACCTGGAAGATTCCTCCCTCTCTGCAAGCTGCTGCTCCCTCTTTCTTCGGTGGCGGCGGCTCTGCTGCTGCCATCTTCTTCTTCCTCATCTGCCTTTTTTTTTTTTTTTTTTTTTTTACTCCATGGACCAGCAGCAGAGCTGCTGCTCCTTTTTTCTCCACGGCAGCGGCAGCTCTGCTGCTGCTGCCTTCTTCCCCTTCTCTCTGCCTCTCTCTCTTTCTTCTCGGGTCTCACTCACCCTCCCTTTTTTTTTTCTCTTCCCCTCTTCTTTCTTCTTCTTCTCCTCTCTGGTTTCACTCTTTTTTTTCTTCTTTGGAGCAGCAGCAGAGCTGCTCCCCTTTCTTTTTCTGGTTCGGTCGCCCCCTTTCTCCCCCCAGGTCTCACTCTCCTTTTCTTCTTTTTTTCTCGGAGTCCCTCTCTATCCAGCCTCCTTCCTCCTTTCTTTTTCTCTTCTCTCCAACTTTTTTTTCCTCCTTTCCTTCTCTCTACCTTCTTCCTTTTATCTCTCCTCTTCCTCACTCTCTCCCTTTCCGGATTCCAAAGCTGGGGTACGGGAAGCATGGGCAGCCACTGGGTTGGGCTCAAGGAGATGGGAGAGGAGGCTGACGGTGAGGTATGTGGCAGGTGGCGGTGAGGGGTGGTGAGGGGTAGCATGATGAATGGAGGCATAGGTGTCGATGGGAGGGGCATGGAGAAGGAGTTGATGGGCTGTTGGGCATGGCTGCTGGCCTGTGGCAGCATGGAGTTCGGTAAGGCTGATGGCTTGTGGCAGCGTGGAGTGGCAGTGGGGTGTTCGGGCATGGCTGCTGGCCTGTGACAGCATGGTTGGTGAAGGTTTTGAGGGGAGTTGGTAGCATGGAAGATGGGGTATTGTAGTGGGGTTCAAGGAGAGGAGGAGGTGGCGGTGAGGTGTCGATTTGAGGGCATGGGCTCATAGCGGGTGGCATGGCCGGGTTGGGCTCAAGGAGAATGGGGTGGAGTGGTTTTGGGAAGAGGAGTGGGTAGGGCTCGATGAAGGAGGAGGTGGCGGCTGCTTGGGGAAAATGGGTATGGGGAAGGTGGAGGTGGCAGCACCTCCATCTTTCCCTCCCTCTCTCTCCTTCCGTTCTCTCACTCTTTCTCCCTCTCTCTCTTTCCATTCTCTCTCTCTCTTTGACCGAACATATATATAATATATATGTTCGGTTTTCTCCTCCTTCCCTCTTCCCATTCTCTCTCTCTTCCTCTCTCTCTTTGACCGAACATATATAATATATGTTCGGTTTTCTCCTTCCTCTCTTTTCCCATTCTCTCTCTCTTTCCACTCTCTCTCTCTCTCTCTTGGTTATTGATTCAAATCCCACCCAATTCATATATAAAATAATATAATATATATAAGCATATATTATAATATATATAAGAGATATATATTATATAATATAAAATCATATATATATATATATAATGCACATGGATTGACTTGACTCGGTCCAGACCGGTCAAGGCTGGGTAAGGCTGGACTGGTTGAGTTCGACGGGGTTGGACTAAATTGGGCTTGAGCTGGGTTGGGCAGAGTAAGTATGGACTGGGTTGATCTCTCTCTATTATGAGTCTTCTCAGCTTGCAATTCCGCATGAAAATTTCGATGGCCTCTCTCAGATTTTCCACGTCCACTTTGAAGAGGACGGACAAAGGAGCACACCGGTGCTTGAATCGTCTGATTCGGACGTCAGACGAACAAAATATGAAGAATTGAAGCTTTGACGATAATCCAATCGACAACTTTGCATGGGACCCGCTGACGGCTTCCGCCAAAAATTCTTCACGTCCACTTTGAAGAGGACAGGCAATGGAGCACAGTGGCACTTGAATCGCCTGATTCGGACTTCGGATGATCATGATATGAAGAATTGGAGTTTTGACGATAATCCGATCGACAACTTTGCATGGGATCCGCTGGCGGCTTCCGTCCAAAATTCTTCACGTCCACTTTGAAGAGGACAGGCAAGGGAGCACAGTGGCGCTTGAATCGTCGGATTTGGATGTCGAACGATCAAGATATGGTCGAATGAAGTCCGATCGATTTAAATCACGATAATTTGCCCAATAAATCCTTAATTCATGATAATTTACAGAAAAGCCCTTGGATTTAATAAGCCAATTTCAATCCGACTAAAATCGCGACATCTTCTTCGTTTGATATCGAAATTGAATGATTCTGGTATCATTTCGAAGGTATTTCCATGACCTTGCTGTAGGGCCCGCCAAAATCAGCTTTGAAATCACCACTTATCGTCCAAACCTTGAGTTGACCCGCAACCCTTCTGAATATGCCCATCAAGACTCTTGTTCATGGCTGGGGATGACAAAAATGGGGTGCTTACAACTTGGTCCATGTGGCTCGACCATGATAGGTAGATTTGGTACAAGGTGGTAAGAACGGTTAGTTCGGTACGGGTCTTACAGAAAGTGTGTAAAAATCATAATTATGAGCCATAGAACAATCTTAGAATGGACCTACAAGACCACATGATCGACCACATGCCCTCGGGAAGTCCCAGGGAGGGTGTGGTCGCACGTAGGGTCCATTGGTAACCGACCCCACGTCCGACCCTACACCTTAGGGTCGATTGGTAACCGACCTTAGGTACTGCCCTACCTGCGACCCTATGATTTCAGCTAGTCTAAATTTGTTGGAATTAATTTTAGTTAAAATCAATCGACTTGTTAGGCATTTCTAGTGATTTAAAGGTGATTCATAAAGCTTGAACAAGGATCTACACTCAATCAAAGGTGAGGGAACAAGACCAAAACTAATTGACTAATAATAAATTATTTTCGTTTATTGAGTCCAATATCATGTATGATTCTTTGATTGTATGATTGTAATGTGCATATCACATGTCATCCACTATTTCTGTTATTATTGTTCACGCATATTTAATTTCATTTATTTATACCATGATGATGATGATGATGCTAGGAATAGGCATGTGAATGTATGTGTGTGGTTGGTGTACTTGATGCGAGTGGGGCATCAGGGGAAGTGTTATGCGGTGTTTGATCCGGGCACTTTAGCTCTATCTCTACTCAAATCTTGTCCACTAACATCGTCGAATCGCCATTACCTTAGCAGAACTATTACATCGTAGGGCATTAGGGGAGGTGGTCTCGGACCGTGTAGTCTCTGACTCTGTAGGGGGCCTTAGCTCTATCTCTATGGACGTATTGAGGGATACTAGGGTGAGGCCTTGGATACACTGTTTGACATTAGGATTGGTTAGTTGCGAGCCCAGTTTGCAAGCCCTCGCCAATAGGGGCTTACGTGTTGGTATGGGTAGGGCATCAGGGGAAGTGTTATGCGGTGTTTGATCCGGATACTTTAGCTCTATCTCTATTCAATGGTGGGGTGGATGTGGACGACATTGGTGTTTGATCCATTGGGTGGGCTTACACACCCTGTGTATAGAGGTGTGGCGGCCACCGAACCTTTTTATAGCACATTGCAAACTTATAAATCAGACCAAAGATATGAATTGATGCATACATATGTTTGTTGCATTGTTTTGTTTGCTCACTGAACCGTGATGTGTGCTTATCCATTCGACGTCGAATGCTTTTAGTTGATGATGCAGGTACCACAGTTGAAGACTATATGAATGCTCCTATGTATGGACATGCGGCGGCGATGGACGCTGAAGTTATGGTGGAGTCGCATGATTCATCATGCGAGTGCAACTCTTGTGTTTTCGATTAGAATGTTATTCAATTTATAAAGACGATGTAATTGATTAAATTTTTTATTTTATGTCTTAGTAAAGGGAGAATAATTGGATAATTTATTATTTTATAATTATTAGACTCTGAGTTCATTAGTATAAAGACTTCCGCCATTGTGTATTTACTCTGATTATTGTCGTGAATATGTATGGTTTAAGCAAACGGATACAACCTATTCGAGATCCTGGTTGAACTGTTGGTTTATTAGTGATTCATCACACCATTCTGAATAGTACAGAATTGGGATGTGACAACTTGGTATCAGAGCTCTCAGGCCCTGTCTATTAAACCAATATATTTCAACAAAGTTCGTGAACTGAGTTAGGATAAAATTTAAAAGCTTTAATAAGAACACACTGTAAACACCTGTGTTGTTTGAGACAAAAAAAAAATTAAGAAAGAGAATAATGCATATATAAAAAGGAGAAACAAGTTTTATATACATCAAATAAAAAGCACGTTGATACATATCCGAAGCAGAGTACAGTCCACAACCCGGACAGTTACTCTGTAGTATAAAAGAAAAAGATAAAAAGAAAATATACATAATGAAGCTGGAGGTGATGGAAGAGGAGGTGTCTGGCGATCTCTGTCATAGTCCTCAGCATACACTCTAGTCAACCAGGCTACCTGAGTCTGGGTCGTCTAGAGACTAGCTGTCAACTCGGCTATCCGCCGATCAGACACACGCTGAGCATCTAGAAGCTCTCCCACTCTCAGGTTTGTCACGCGCTGAGCCTCCCTGATCTCACACAGTAATCTCATCATATCATTAGATGGTGGGTGTGAAGGACCAGCCATGTGTGAAGGAGCCCGAGATGGACCAGGTCTAGTAGAATGTGGAGGTGATGGAGGAGGTATAGCGTCTACATCCATATACATGCAATCTTCATCCTCAGCATCACCCCGTGAACCCCTGCTCCGGCTCATCATTCTCGCGCCGTCGTCGCTACCTCTACCTGAGTACGAGGACGCACCAGAGCGTTCCTCTCATCATTATTGACCTGAGCATCCCACATACCCATCCTACAGATGGCCTCCCAGTCCAGAACCGATGAGAAGGTCTTTTCCTGAATCCTCTCATCAACAATCAACACCTAGGCGGGTAAGTAGAGTAGTGATCAGACGTCCGTAGGACAGGTTGCCTATCTGTCCAGGCAGCGTAGCACGGATCATCGTCCTCAGGATAATGTAAGGTAGGCAGACAGGCTACCTAGTGCAAATGCAAAGAGGGGACGCATCGAATCAACCTGGGAGATCCTCTCATAGTGTCTACTCGGGGTATCGAGTTGTGCCGATGATCTTGCAGTACACCCGAGGCTCTGGACGTAGGTTTATCGCTTTCATCTCCCAGCGATCATCTTTGATAAGTTGACTGTCAATCTCAGCACGCATCTCCAAGGAAAGGAACTGGGGCTCCCTGGGAGCACAGTACACCAAAGGGTCGTCATTTGATATGTCCAAAAGATCAGCCAACTACTGGCAGTCAAAGGAAACCTCTACCCCTTTGACGTAGCTCGTGATCCTGAGCTCCCTACCCCTCTCTGTGTCATTGCGATCCCCTACTACCTGAAGATTGCAATAGAACTGTCTCACCAAATTCGGACGGGTACATGCGTCATAGGTGATCACAGGGAGCCAGCCCATGTCACCAAATGCCCCCTCCACGTTGAACAAGGCTAGACTAGCCAAGTCCACACAGCGACCCCCCTCTACTTTCTTACGCTCATAGCGAGCATACTGAGCTTCGGCCTCGTTGGAGCGGAAACGAATAGGGTCATGAGCCCTAGGCTCCTTGGTACGAGCAATGCTATCTGTCAAAACAAAGAAAAACAATAATAGATCAGTAATGGTGAAAAACCAAAAAATTTCAGTATTATAACGGCATAAATTGGTCAAAAGCCTCACTTTTCACCCAAACACTTGGGAAGGAGGACTTACATAGGTTCTAAACCATCCTGCAAGGCTCATACAGTTGGAAATTTAATTTTGAAAGATCGAATTTGAAGAAATTTCAATAAATTCAAAAAATCTCAAAAATTAGGTCAAAAATGAAAAATTTCAAGTTTCTCGATAACCAACCAATGAAACTCGAATATTTTTGAGGGCTTTCGTCCATTGGGTGACCAATAGAAAAATCCCCCAATAAAAATTAAATTTTTACTGTTAAAAAAAGTTTAATTTGAAGAAAATGATGTAAATGGACAAAAACCTAGTTAGAAAGCTTTAAAAACGTAAAACAGTAGATAACATACCTGAAGAGAAGGAGTGGGAGTCACGAATGGAAGATATGATCACTAAACTGGTAGGGGTCAATACTGTAGCAACTCAGAGAAACGGATTGAGTTGGAAGAAAGGAGAAAGAATGGGAAATGAATCCAAAATCGGGTTTAAAAACCTGATTCTGGATCGTAGGGTCGCAGAATTCGACCAAACCAAAATGTGCGACCCTATGTCAGACCTTACCATCGACCCTAGCCTCTCAGTGATCTGATAGAGAACCAGGGGTCGGACCTAGGGTCGGACAACTACCGACCTTACCATCGACCCTAGGCTTTCGGTGATCTGACAAAGAACCATGGGTCAAACATAGGGTCGGACATATACCGACCCTACCATCGACCCTAGGCTCTCGGTAAGCTGACAGTGTTATTCAGGGTCGCATACCCTAGGGTCGTATAAGGACCGACCCTACCATCGACCCTACGATGGAAAATACAGTATTTTGTCAGAAAGATCTAAAAATTTTGAAATTTATATTGATTAGTTGGATTTTTCACTTGAGAACAACTTATATTGATTGTCTCACATGTGCTATGATTGTTTAAAGACATTACCACCACCAGAACAGGAAATGGTTGGGCGAAGAGTGACCAGACAAAGTCGTAATCCAATTCCACCACCACCACCTGTGGAGGAAGACAGCCATGTAAATCCTGAAGCACAGGAGAATCTGAATACGGCACCACCAGTAGCTAGTGGCCAGGAAAATCCTACAAACTTGCCAGCCCCACCTACGGATTTGGCCACCGCCGTAATGAACTTAGCACAACAGCTACAACAAATACAGCAGGTTCAAGTCAATATGCAAGCTGCTATAGGGATGGCTTTTCTAGCTATCCATACAACACCTATGCCAGCAGGGCAGGCCAGCACAATACCAGGGGAAAGTAACACGGTACCCCATGCACCTCAAACACCAGTCATGCAGGCCCAAGTACAGAATCCTGAGGTAGCTCAAGGGAGTTACCAGTAGCAACCACCTATGTATGGGACCTATGCTCCGTATCAGCTGGACCACTCTCGACTGATCGAGCATTTTCTGAAGATGAAGCCCAAAGAATATAATGGTAAGCCAGCAGACCCTTTGTGGCCAGCACACTGGATTGACGAAATGGAAAGGAATTTTACGATGATGACAGTAAATGAGGAGGAGAAAGTACTGTGTGCAACCTTTATGCTGAAAGGCGATGCACACCACTGGTGGAAGTCCACTCGGACTTATCTGTTAACTAAGCACGCCCAATTGACCTGGGCTATCTATAAAGAGGCATTCTTTGAGAAGTACTTCCTCAGAAGTTTCAGAGATTCTATGGAGAGAGAGTTCCTGAGTTTATATTAGGCGCAAATGACCGTGGATGCATACTAACAGCGTTATGAGGAGCTGTTTTTCTTTGCACCCGCCAGCATGCAGGAAGAAAACACAAAGACCCGAAGGTTCGTCATGGGACTCAGGGAAAGCATCCGTGAGCATGTTCTAAGCTTGGAAAAGAAAGTCTACATTGAAGCAGTACAAATTGTTCGAGTAATAGAGTCGAGCTAGAAGGAAAGCTATTTTGCTCAAAACAGAAGGCTAAATGGGAATTCTTACAACGGAGGGAATACAAGGACATTCAAACCCTTCCATACTCAAGGATTTAATGCTGCAGCCAAGACTACTCCAGTAGCTCAACCGCAACAAAAGTAAAATAATGAAGGAGTAAAATTCTATAACTGCAATTAAGTGGGAAATTATTTCAGGGAGTGTCCTAAACCCAGGAAGCAGCTACAGTAAGGAAAGGTTTATGTTGTTACATCTGAGGATGCTGTCGCATTGCCTGATGTGGTCACAGGTATGACCTGAACCTTTCATTTTGTGTTACATTGTGTGAGCATGTAGACTAAATTAAAATAAATCACAGGTATCGTACCTATTAATGGCATACCCGCTAGAATACTCTTTGATTCTAGAGCTACTCATTCTTTTATATCTGTGTCATTTGGAAAGAAGCTGAATCTACCTCTGAAATCTTTAGACTACAAACTGCTTGTACGATCGCCTATGGGATTAGAGGTGGAATTAGAAAAGGGTTATGGACCATGTCCAGTTCTTATTGATGAGAAGACTTTGGATGCAACCTTGATTCAACTTGAGATGGCAGACTTTGACGTCATCTTGGGAATGGACTGGTTAGCTCGGCATTCTGCAAACCTATTATGTGTAGAAAAGAAGCTGACATTTAAAGACAAGGAAGGAGTGGAGTTTAGTTTTGCGGGAACCAAACTTCTCCGTAAACGAAAACTCATCCTCTCTGCATTAAATGCTAGGAAATGCCTCGAGAAAGGAGGAGTTGGGTATCTAGTATCAGTGGTCGACCTCATCAAGGAAGCACCACAAATGGAGAATATAGATGTTGTGCATGACTTTCCAGATGTATTTCCTGAAGAACTACTAGGACTACCACCCGACCGAGCGACAGAGTTCGTTATAGATTTGATATTTGGAGCCGCACCAGTATCTAAAGCACCCTATCGAATGGCTCCTGCTGAACTGAAGGAATTGAAGGTACAGTTACAAGAATTATTGGACAAGGGTTATATCAGACCTAGCATATCACCATGGGGAGCGCCAGTATTGTTTGGAAAGAAGAAGGACGATAGCGTTCGACTATGTATAGACTATCGAGAATTGAATAAGCTTACAATCAAGAATCGGTACCCATTGCCTCAGATCGATGACTTGTTCGATCAGTTACAAGGTGCCAAGGTGTTCTCCAAGATCGATCTTCGATCAGGATACCATCAGTTGAAGATTAAGGACAGTGATATTCCAAAGACAACATTTAGAACAAGATATGAACATTATGAATTTTTAGTCATGTTTGGATTGACTAATGCACCCGTAACCTTTATGGAACTCATGAATAGGGTATTCCATGATATGTTGGATACGTCAGTCATTGTGTTTATTGATGATATATTGGTCTACTCCAAGGACAAGGAAACTCATGTCATGAATCTAAGAGCCGCTCTGCAGCGATTAAGGAAAGAGAAGTTTTACGCCAAATTTACAAAGTGTGAGTTTTGGTTAAAGGAGGTCGCTTTCTTAGGCCATGTTGTATCCGCTGAAGGAATTAAAGTGGATCCTAGCAAGATTAAAGCCATTGTGAAGTGGGAAGCACCAAAGAGCGTGGCAGAAATTAGAAGTTTCCTAGGTCTAGCTGGGTATTATCGACGATTCGTAGAAGACTATTCCAGAATTGTCGTACCTCTCACCAGTTTGACTAAGAAGGGCAAAAAGTTTGTTTGGACTGATAAATGAGAGAAGAGTTTCCAAACATTGAAGGCTAGATTGATATCTGCCCCGATCTTGACTATTCCTATTCTAGGACAGCCATTTATCTTGTATATAGATGCGTCGGGCTTGGGTTTAGGATGTGTACTTATGCAAGGAGAACAAGTAATTGCGTATGCCTCAAGACAACTGAAGACACATGAGAAGAACTATCCCACTCATGACTTGGAATTAGCGGCAGTAGTACATGCTGTCAAGATATGGAGACATTACTTGTACGGAGAGAAATTTCAGATTAAATCAGATCATAAGAGTCTCACTTATCTTTTTAATTAGAAGGAGTTGAACATGCGACAAAGAAGATGGCTGAAATTATTAAAGGATTATGATTGTGATAGATGCACCGGGTGAATCAACCAACCAAGGGTTTATCCATCGGTTTTCAAATATGTTCACCACATTGAAGATTGTACCTGATATACTTGACGAAGTGAAAACAACTATTAGATCAGACCCTTATCTAAGAACGATACAAGAAGACATCGAAAAAGGTAGGACTGTCCCTAAGTTCGCCTTGGATGATGAAAAGGTACTGAAGTACAAAGGAAGAATATGTGTTCCTGAAATAAAAAATTTGGACATTAGACACCGACTAATGAAGGAAGCTCATACCACCGTCTATTCGATACATCCTGGAAGTACAAAAATGTATCATGATCTAAAGAAACTATACTGGTGGAGAGGAATGAAAGCAGATGTAGCTAAATTCATGTCTCAATGCCTAAATTGTCAGAGGGTGAAGGCTGAACAACAAAGACATGCAGGACTGTTGCAGCCGCTGCCAGAACCAGCATGGAAATGGGACTGCATCACTATGGACTTCGTCACCGGGTTACCATTGACTCCTCGAGTAGTTGACGCGGTCTGGGTGATTATAGATCGTCTGACTAAGACAGCTTGCTTTATAGCAATACGACCACAGTATACCCTGGAGAGGTTAGCCAAGCTATATGTGGATAACATTGTCAGATTACATGGTGTACCTGAAAGCATTGTGTCCGACAGAGATCCACGCTTTACTTCAAAGTTTTGGGAATGATTGCAAAAGGCTATGGGTACAACATTGAAGTTCAGTACTGCATTCCATCCACAGACAGACAGACAGTCAGAGCGTACCATTCAGATTTTAAAAGACATGCTTTAAGCCTGTGTAATTGATTTCAAAGGATCATGGGATGAGAAACTACCATTGATCGAGTTCGCCTATAACAACAGCTATCAAACTACTATACAGATGTCACCCTATGAAGCACTGTATGGTAGAAAGTGTCAAACTCCTTTGTTTTAGAATGAAGTTGGTGAACGTAGCATCGTTGGACTAGAATTTGTTGAAGAGACTTGTCGAGTAGTCGACATTATCAAGGAAAGAGTTAGAACGGCTCAGTCGTCAGAAATAGTATGCAGATACTCGACGCAGAGACCTTGAATTTGTCATAGGTGATAAGGTATTCTTAAAAGTATTACCTATGCAGGGTTTAAAAGGATTCGAACAGAAAAGGAAGCTGAGTCCGAGATATGTCGGGCCATATGAGATTCTAGCCAAATGTGGAAAAGTTGCTTATCAGTTAGCACTACCTCCATCTATGTCAAGTGTGCACGATGTATTTCATATCTCCTTATTAAAGAAGTACGTCAGAGATCCAATACACATTTTGATAGCAGATCCACCAGATCTAACTGATGATTTGACATTCGAAGTAGCACCAACTGAAATCACTAGTCGAAAGATTCAACGTCTATGTAACCGTGACATATACTATGTTAAAGTCACTTGGAAGAGCCGAGATACAGAAGAGATCACATGGAAATAAGAGAATGCTATGCGGAAGCAATATCCTCACCTTTTCGACTCGGAAGGTATGTACAAATTTCGAGGATGAAATTTTAATAAGAAGGGGGGAGTTGTAAAATCCGTATCAAACTAACCGGTCTTACCACCTTGTACCAGGTCTACCTATCATGGTCATGCCAAGTGGACCAAGTGCGTAAAGAAAATCACAAGACCAGGTATGAGTCTGACCCAAAAATAGTAAATGTGAGGGTAGGATCGCATGCCTAAACAGGTAGGGTCGACCCTACCTCAACAGAAGTCCAACTTATGATTTTCTAGTCGTAGGGTCGCATGAGTAGAAAAACGTAGGGTCGATGGATCCTGCGACCCTACGTCCGACCCTACGATTTCAGACAGAAACCGTAAGTTAGGAAACTTTCCTAATTCCAAGGAATTCTTTCCTCAACTCAATGTGACTTATTTTGGAGGATTTTTCTCTATAAATAGGATGTCCCTTAGCCTCTTTTACTCCTTTTAGAACCCTAATTGAAAGTGAGAAAAGAGAAAGAGAAGGAAAAGAAGAAGAGAAGGAAAATTGAAGAAAAGGCTAAAGAAGAGGAGAAGTTCAGAGAAACCTCTGAATCTCAGCCAACTTCAGGTATGAAACTAAGTCCCTTCATAAATTAAGAGCCTAGAAACCCGAATCATCCATCTATGGACAAATCAGGAAGAAGTTAGGATTAAGAGAAACCCAAATCATCCATCCATGGACAAGTTCCAAAGGAATCCATGGAAGTAATCATCATAGGCAATGGAAAGTGTGTAAAAATCATAATTATGAGCCATAGAACAATCTTAGAATGGACCTACAAGACCACAGGATCGACCACATGCCCTCGAAAAGTCCCAGGGAGGGTGTGGTCGCACGTAGGGTCCATTGGTAACCGACCCCACGTCCGACCCTACACCCTAGGGTCGATTGGTAACCGACCCTGGGTGCTGCCCTACCTGCGATCCTATGATTTCAGCTAGTCTAAATTTGTTAGAATTAATTCTAATTAAAATCTATCGACTTGTTAGGCCTTTCTAGTGATTTAAAGGTGATTCATAGAGCTTGAACAAGGATCTACACTCAATCAAAGGTGAGGGAACAAGACCTAAACTAATTGGCTAATAATAAACTGTTTTCGTTTATTGAGTCCAATACCATGTATGATTCTTTGATTGTATGATTGTAATATGCATATCACATGTCATCCACTATTCCTGTTATTATTGTTCATGCATATTTAATTTTGTTTATTTATACTATGATGATGATGATGATGCTAGGAATATGCATGTGAATGTATGTGTGTGGTTGGTGTACTTGATGCGAGTGGGGCATCAGGGGAAGTGTTATGCGGTGTTTGATCTGGGCACTTTAGCTCTATCTCTACTCAAATCTTGTCTACTAACATCGTCGTATCGTCATTACCTTAGCAGAATTATTACGTCGTAGGGCATTAGGGGAGGTGGTCTCGGACCGTGTAGTCTCTGATTCTGTCGAGGGGCCTTAGCTCTATTTCTATGGACGTATTGAGGGATACTAGGGTGAGGCCTTGGATACACTGTTTGACATTAGGATTGGTTAGTTGTGAGCCCAGTTTGCAAGCCATCGTCAATAGGGGCTTACGTGTTGGTATGGGTAGGGCATCAGGGGAAGTGTTATGCGGTGTTTGATCCGGATACTTTAGCTCTATCTCTATTCAATGGTGGGGTGGATGTGGACGACATTGGTGTTTGATCCATTGGGTGGGCTTACACACCCTGTGTATAGAGGCGTGGCGGCCACCGAACCTTTCTATAGCACATTGTAAACTTATAAATCAGACCAAAGATATGAATTGAATGCATACATATGTTTGCTCACTGAGCCGTGATGTGTGCTCACCCATTCGACGTCGAATGCTTTTAGTTGATGATGCAGGTACCACAGTTGAAGACTATATGAATGCTCCTATGTATGGACATGTGACGGCGATGGATGCTGAAGTTATGGTGGAGTCGCATGATTCGTCATGCGAGTGCAACTCTTGTGTTTTCGATTAGAATGTTATTCAATTTATAAAGACGATGTAATTGATTAAATATTTTATTTTATGTCTTAGTAAATGGAGAATAATTGGATAATTTATTATTTTATAATTATTAGACTCTGAGTTCATTAGTATAAAGACTTTCGCTATTGTGTATTTACTCTGATTATTGTCGTGGATATATATGGTTTAAGCAAACGAACACAACCTATTCGAGAACCTAGTTCAACCGTTGGTTTATTAGCGATTCATCACACCATTCTAAATAGTGCGGAATTAGGGTGTGACATAGGGTATGTAAGACCCGCACGCCACGAACCCGGCCTAACCTTACATTTCGTGTCGTGAACCGTCTACATATCATGGTTGAGCCAAGTGGACCAAGGGTGTGAAGAAACCCAAGACCCAATATGAAAATTTACCCAAAAACAATCAAAATGAGGGTAGGGTCGCAGGTTTTAACAGGCAGGTCCGACCCTCCCATCGACCCTCACCATCGACCCTCAACCATGGGTCGCAGGGTCTATGGGTTGTCCGACCCTCCCATCGACTCTCAGCATCGACCCTCGGCATTCGGGAAAAACAGCACGAACCGAAAATTGAGAAACCTTCCTAATTTCAATTGGAACCTTTCCTAAACTCAATGGGACTTATTTTGGGAGGTTTTGCCCTATAAATAGGACGTCCCTAAGACTCTTTCACTCCTTTTACAACCCTAATTGGATTGAGAGAAAGAGAAGAGAAGGAAGAGAAGAAGAGAAGGAAAACTTGAAGAAAAGGCTAAGGAAGAAGAGGAAATTCAGAGGAACTCTGAATCTCAGCAAAAGCAAAACTAAGGTATGGATACATTCCCAATGATTTATTTAAGACTTCAGAATGGTTTATGAAGAGGGTATGACTTAGAAGAAACACAAATCATCCATCCATGGTTAGGTTTTCATTGAAAACCATGGAGGAGATCATTAAAACCATGTAGGTGAATAAAGTATAGTTCTAAACCATAGAACATGTATAGAATGGATTGTGGAAGTAAGCCATAGGACCCAACCATGAAAGAGAGAACGAAATTTGATATTTTTGACTCAAACCATGGAGGGTCGCTCCTAGGGTCGATGGCAGATCCGACCCTAGCATCGACCCTCAGTGTTCGGGAAGTTCAGATTAGGGGGAGGGTCGCACCGAGGGTCGATCAGGACTCCGACCCTACCTCCGACCCTCAGTTTACAGAATTATTTTTAAATTCAGAATTAATTCTAATTAAATTCTATCGACTTTGTTAGGTCTTCTAGCAATATAATAACATTATAAAGGTGATTCTAAAGCTTAGAAGATGATCTATTAACAAGCTAAGGTGAGGGAACAAGACCTAAACTAACTGGTTAATAATAAACTGTTTTATTTCTTGAGTCCAATGTCATATTGATTCTATGCGTGTATGCTTGTATGTGCATTTAACATGTCATCTAATATTTCTATTATTTGTTCATGCATATTTACTTTATTGTTTATAACATGATGATGATGATGATAGGAATAGGCATGTGAATGTTTGTGTTTGGCTAGTGTATATGGTGCGGGTAGGGATGGTATCAACCGGTACAGCCATGACCGTTCTTCATCGGGTGTATATTGTGCCATGGTCTATTCAAGTCATGTCCACTAAGCAAGTGTTAGTGTGTTTGATGCGAGAGGAGCATCAGGGGGAGGACGTGGCATTGTGGTTCAGCCTGGTCACCAGACTCTAGCTCTATCTCTACTCAAGTCTTGTCCACTAACATCGTCGTATCGCCATTACCTTAGCGGAACTAATATGTCGTAGGGTATCAGGGGGGGGGACGTGGCATTGTGGTTCAGCCTGGTCACCAGACTCTAGCTCTATCTCTATGGATGTATTGAGGGATGCTGGGGTGAGGCCTTGGATACATTGTTTGGCATTAGGGTTGGTTAGTTGCGAGCCCGGGTTTGCAAGCCCTCGCCAAGGGGGCTTACGTGTTGGTATGGGCAACCGGTACAGCCATGCCATTTTCATGGGGTGTATATTGTCCATGGTGGGTGCATGTGGGGCGACGGTGCCGTTTTCATTGGGCGTTTCCACACACTCGTGTATAGAGGTGCGGCGGCCACCTATCCTTTCTATAGCACATTGCAAACTTATATACCATACCAAAGATATGAATTGAATGCATGCATATGTGTTGTTGCATTGTTTTGTTTACTCACTGAGCTCAAGTTGGAGAGCTGACCCTCGCGCGCGTAATTCTTTTTAGTTTCTGATGTTGCAGGTACTATGATTGAAGATTATGTCGACACGCCAACATATGAACATGTGGTGGCTATGATGAGCAAGGTGTGGAGGACGAACATGGTTTGTTAAGCGAGCGTTTGAATTGGTGGATACGTTTAGTGTTTAGTTTTCATATTTGGATATTGTAATATGTATTAAATTATGTTTTGGTTACATGAAAATAAATAGAATATTAATTATTTATCATGATTAGACCTCAGTTCATTATCTGTAAGACTTCCGCTATTTACTTTATTACCTCTGATTAATGTGGAATGTGTTTTGGTTTATCATGATTAGATCTCAGTTCATGATTTCAAAATAGGCTATCCCACATATGATAAACCAAAACACATTCCTCTGAAACCCAAGGTGAAGATATTCCTCTTCACCATCATTTGGAAGGAAAAATTTACAACTGGCTCAACGACTCATATATCTGATTCATTTATCCTTATTTGTGTCGTTCCATTGCTTTCACTCGATCAGACAAATACTTCAATAAATCTGCAATATGTTGTAAAGTAAAATATTTACTTACTTGTGGTACATAACATTTATCGTTTTCAGTCATGGCTCTGATACCAATTTGATCCAAACCTAAAGGTAAGCAAACCAAGATCGAAGACTGGTAGAGAATATTATCCATTGTAAAATAAAACACATATGATGGTTTTGATGATATTTGTATATATGAAGATAAAGATAGATAGATAGCAGTATAGAGTCACATTAGTTGTCCTGTTGTAGGATTCTTACCTAGGCACACATGTTTATCACAAGCATATTTGATCTCACAAGTAAATCTCAAAATAAGAAATTTTCATAAAGTTTAGATCAAAGTTCTAGATGTTGTAACAACCCATAATTCCATTATATGGGGAAATAGAAGGCTTAACCCCTTGGTTACGTCAACTTGAATTTAATGAACTATTGAAATTTCAAGACTAAATGAAATCCCAATACTTGAAAACTAAAACTCATACATTGATAGCAAACCTAGACATAAAAAACTATTCCCTAGACATAAAAAACAATTTCACGACATTAAAAACAAAAACATTAATGTTATCTTGAAAAATAAAACCAACTATATTAATTCAATTAAGAAAGTAAACCCCACAAATGACTCTTAGGGGCTGTTTGATAAAACTTCAATTCTGGGATTCTTACTTCTGGTTCAAATTTCTACTCCAACTTCAAAAGGATTCAAGAGTATGAGGGAGTAGAAACATGTTTGTTAACCTAATTTAGTCATGGACTCCTAAGTAGTGGTGGGGGTGGCAGATGGTGGCACTAGTGGTGAGTGGTGATGGTTGGTGACGATGGTGGTGGGTGGGAGGTGGTGGTGAAGGGTGGCGGTGGGGGGGTGGTGGTGGTGGAGGGTGGTGGCCGTGGTGGTGGGTGGTAGTGGATGGTGGTGGCGGTGGTGGTGGGTGGTAGTGGATGGTGGTGGCGGTGGTGGTGGGTGATAGTTGGTGGTGGTGGTGGTGGCGGTGGTTGGTGGCTGGTGGTGGTGATGATGGTAGGTGGCGGTGGGTGGTAGTGGATGGTGGTGGCTATGGTGGGTAGTTAGTGGTGGTGGCGACGGGGGGTGGTGGTGGTGGCTGTGGTGGTGGGTGATAATTGGTGGTGGTGGTGGTGGCTGGTGGTTGGTGGCTGGTGGTGGTGGCGATAGTAGGTGGCGGTGGGTGGTAGTGGATGGTGGTGACGGTGGTGGGTGGTTGGTGGTGGTGGCGACGAGGGGTGGTGGTAGTGGCGGTGGTAGGTGGTGGTGGCGGTGGTTGGTGGCTGGTGGCGGTGGTTGGTGGCTGGTGGTGGTGGCGATGGTAGGTGGTGGTGGATGGTGGTGGCGGTGGTTGGTGGTGGTGGCGATGGTAGGTGGCGGTGGGTGGTGGCGGTGTGGTGGTGGTGGTGGTGGTGGCGGCAGTGGGTGGTGGAGGAGGGTGGTGGCGGTGGTGGGTGATGGGTTGTGGTATTGGTGGTGGTAGTTGGTGGTAGTAGTGGTGTGGGGTGATTTTTACTCCAAAATTATACTCTGAAGTCGAAAAGCATCTATTTGATGCTCCAAAAAATTAGATTCTAGAGCTCATTTGGAGCCGGTTCACTCATTGATTCTCCAGAAGTCCGAACTGGGTTACCAAACAGGCTTCTACTCCATTTATACTCCAGAAGTCAGAATCCAACTTCTGGAGTGTTACCAAACACCCCCTTAGACTTTAAAAATGATTCTTAGACTTCACTAATGACTCTTAGACTTCTAAATTCGTATGGATCACTTATCACCCATATATGGGTTTTTAAAATAGACCAATACAATAGTAAACATAATAAATATTAATCCATATTACATATAATCCAATAGACTACTTATTTAACTCTTTTGAAACCCAAGGCGAAGATATTCATCTTCACCATCATTTGGAAGAAAAAATCTATAATTGACTCAATGACTCATGTATCTGATTCATTTGTTCCTGTTTGTGTCATTGTTCCATTGTTATCACTCAATCAAACAAGGACTTCAATAAATTCACAATATATTGTAAAATAAAATATTACTTACTTATGATACAGAACTATTCTCATTTTCAAACATGGTTTTGATACTAATTTGATGCAAACCTAAAGGTATGCAAGACAAGATCGAAGACTGGTAAAGAATATTATCCGTTGTAAAATAAAATACATGTGATGGTATTAATGAAATTTGAAGATATGAAAATAAAAATAGATAAATTACAGTTTAGAGTCCTACTAGTTACCCCGTCATAGGAATCTCACCTAAGCACACTTATTTCTTACAAACACACTTGATTCTCGTAAGTAAAGAGAGGATTTTCAAAAAATCTGAATGTTGTAACAATAACCATAAGTCCATTATATAAGAAAATAGAAGGCTTAACAATCCCTTGGTTATATCAACTTGAATTTAATGGATTATTAAAATTCCGAGACTAAATGGAATCCCAACACTTACTAAAACCTATACATTGGTAATAAATTAAGACATAGAAAACTATTCCCTAAACATAGAAAATAATTCCAAGACATTGAAAACAAAAACATTAATGCTGTCTTAGATAATAAAACCCACTATATTAATTCACCTAGAAAAAAAAAATCCAATAATAACTCATAGACTTTAAAAATGACTCTTAGACTTTACTAATGACTTTTAGACTTCTAAATTCGTATGAACCACTTATCATCCATATATGGATTTTCAAAATAGCCTCAATACAATAGTAAATATAATAAATACTAGCCTATAGCCCATATAACCTAATAGGTTACTTATTAACCCATTAAAATAGGTTTGGGGCTTAATTTGGACTTGTTCCAACATTAATACTTGTACTGGAATTTATCTACATCAAATCTCCTCTTCTCAGAATAAACTCAACTTCGAATTTTGTATAGGTGAAGAATCAATTGCCTATGATGTATGTCTAGCTTTAGCCCGTAACAATACTCTGGTAGCACACAAACATCAGGGATATAATATCATAAGTGTTGAGCTCGCTCTTCAAAATATTTCGACGGGATTACGAATTCAATGTGCTTAATTTCACAATCAACACCAAGAATATCATTAAAAGCAATCACAACCTCATGTGGAACGTTTGTGAAGTCTTCTTTAATTGTGATCTCTTCAGTCACGACCACTTCAATCTTATCCTCTTTTTCCTCTTTAACAAAGCCTTCAATGGTAGGTTCTAAAGAAGAAAAATTGTTCACCTTATATATGATTGATCTTGTTTTCAACTTCAACCTCTTTTATGTAAACCTCTATGGTAGGAACATCAATGTATTCCAGTGTGAGAGGTGCTCTAAGGTGGAAGGAAGGTCTCAAAAGTGGAGGAAGTGCTCTGATGATGGAGAGTGTTTGTTATGCCCAATTTTGCTCAATTTGAGTTAATTGAGTATGCAACTAGCTCAACGACTCATATATCTAATTCATTTGTTTTTGTTTGTGTCGTTGCTCCATTGTCGTCACTCAATCAGACAAGGACTTCAATAAATCTGTAATATATTGTAAAGTAAAAGATTTACTTGTGGTACAAAACTATTCTCGTTTTCAGTCATGGATTTTATACCAATTTGATGTAAACCTAAAGGTAAACAAGCCGAGATCGGAGACTATTAGAGAATATCATCTGATGTGAAATAAAATACATGCGATAGTATTGATGACATTTGAAGATACAAAGATAAAGACAGATAGATGATAGCCTAGAGTCCCACTAATTGCCCCACTATTGGAGTCCCATCTAGGCACACTTGTTTCTCATAAACACACTTGATTCTCACAAGTAAATATCAAAAAGAGAATTTTCATAAAATTCTGGATCAAAGTTATAGATGCTGTAATAGCAACCCATAATTCCATTATATAGAAAAATAGAAGGCTTAACAACCCCTTGGTTACATCAGCTTTAATTTAATAGACTGTTGAAATTTCAAGACTAAATGGAATCCTAATACTTAGTAACTAAAACCCATATATTGATAGCAAATCAAGACATAGAAAACTATTCCCTAGACATAGAAAATAATTCTAAGACATTAAAAAAAAAAAAAAAAACATTAATGCTGTTTTGAAAAATAAAACCCACTATATTAATTCACCTAGGAAAGTAAACTCCACTAATGATTCATAGACTTTAAAAATGACTCTTAGACTTTTAAAATCATATGGACCACTTATCACTCATATATGGGTTATCAAAATAGGCTCAATACAATAATAAACATAATAAATAATAACCCATAACCTATATAGCCCAATAGTCTATTTATTAACCCATTAGAATAGGCTTTGGAATTAATTTGGGTTTGTTCCAACATGAATACTTGTGCTGGAATCTATCTGCATCAGACATTCATTATTTTAAAGTACTTTAAATGTCATCATGTGCTTGTATGTTGTGTATTTTTAAATGGGAAGGAGCTTTATATTGTTTTCTTAGTAGCAATCCTTACGGCTTGCTTCCACGTACTTGTTTTTTCTTAATGTGAAATTTTGGGAGAAGGATAGTTATTCATTCTCCCACTGGTTTTGGGAAGTTATTTCATCACTTTTAACATTAGGGTAGTAGCTCTAGATTTATAGGTTTGCATATGATTACATTCATTGTTTTGAGGTTTTATTTATGGTTTTCCCACAGTTGATGTTCTTAATGCATTTGTATTCACAATTACTAGTTTAGCTTTAAGGATGTTAATGCATGTGCATTTGGGTGATCTAGTAGTCACCTTTGTACTGGGACTATGGCCAGAGGCATCTCATAATTTGAACTACATAAATAAGATTTTCCATTGTTGAAAATATTTGTCTTGAGTGTTTTTTAGGCAATGGTATTGTTTAACTTAAGTTCTCTTTGGTATAGTTTATATTTATGTTTATATGAAAATAAATTATGAATCGTAAATAATACTCATTTAATAACATTATATATAAAGAATTAAAAATAGATTATCACAATAATGATAAACACTTTTTAACCTATTTGTAGAGTTTAGATTATATCAATTTATTTTAAATATAAATAAATACCATATATCATACCAAACAACTACATATATGTCATAATGTATTATATAATTAATTATATAATACATACCAAAGAGAGCTTTAGGCTTTTTTTGATATAATTTATATTTATGTTTATGAGTTATTTATGGTAAATCATTTATGAGAATAAATTATGAATCATAAATAATAACCATTTGGTATTACTAGACATAAAAAAAAATAGTTTATCACAATAATAATAAACACCTTCTATCATATTTGTAGATTTTAGATTATATTAATTAATTTTAAATATAAATAAGTATCATAATTCACACCAAACAATTACATATGTCATAATATATTATATAATTAATTCTATAATCCATACTAAAGAGAGCCTTATTCTTTTACAGAGAAAGAAACCTATTTTAGAGGTGTTTTTCCAATAATTTTAGGCAGCTATCTCTATGGGATGCTATTTTGTAGGGTACTCGTCTTGTAGTTTTAATCGGCAATCTCTAGGAGTGTATGGTTTTTCCAATCCATAAAAATTTTGATGGTTGCAGTTTCTGACATCTGATGTGCGCTGTAAGATTCCAGAGAGATTAGCATTGTTGGTGTTGTAATTTCTATATTTGTTTCTCTGTGGTTTCCTTATATTTTGGTTAGGGTGACAATGTGGTTTAAAAGGAATTCAATTTCTGAGTTTAATATTCAACTTATAAAATTAGAAAGATTCTATATTATTTTTAAGTCGCTGTTTTTTTGCTTACATGGTTCCTATCTCTTCTCCACAGGTTCTACAACGGTTAAACGTTTTTGCCCCAGATGATATTGATGCTGCCTTGGAGGCCCTGAATAATGTAAGCTTAATTTCATTTATGTTTTACACTGATCTCTTTATTCCTTTTTTCAGCAAATATTTTTTTTTTTTTTTTTTTTCTGGTAAAGACCCCATTCGGTTTGATGTGAAGTAAAATAAATTTTTCAAGAGCAAAAGTGAAATAAAATAAAAGAAAATTGTAAATGGGAGTATTGGGTTGGAAGTAAAGTTGTATGTGAAATGTGGGGACCACAAAATAGAGAAACTAGGGAGTGAAAATTTTCTGTTGTATTTATTCAGAAATGGAAATCAGTCATTTTAAGCAAAATTTTGCCTGACAAGAAAAATAAAATAAAACTTTATATGATATTTGATGACATTTTGTTTGAAATCTTTTTTTTTTTTTTTTTATTTTGTCTTTTGAAGCTTCTTAAGCTTCCACTTTCAAAAAACAGAGAAGCGTCTCATAAAACTTTCATTAGTCCTTTGATGAATGGCATGAATGGAGACATTTTTCTACCAAACTTATCTGATAACTACATGAAATTAAGGATGTGATCCAATTCATATGGGATAATTTTTTGGAGGACATTTTTCAAATATTTTTTTTTTCTTTCTAATTAAATATTATTGGTTTCTCTTGAAAGTGAGAACAAAATCCTCTACCGGCTAATCCTAAATGTTGGCCAATTAGGATACAATATTTAAACTGACATCACTACAGCTACTGTCTACATCACCAATGAGACCCACACCTTTTCTCCTCTTTTTCTTTCTCATCAAAATTGATCAATTTTGCCAAAAATTTCAACATAGTGTTCAACAATTACAAAATCCTTTGTGATCATGGTTCAAGGAATTGGGAGCAGATTGGTTGAATCCGCCGAGCCCATTCAATGATTCTAGGGTGTTTTGGCTGATTCCAATTGGATCAGAATCGGAATCATTGAAGGCCGATCCTGTTGGCAATTCCGCTTCATTGAACCATGGTTGTAACAAGCTCGTTATGATGATGATAATGATGTGGTAATATAAAGATCATCAAACTTAAGAAATTCTCAAAAGCACCTGTGAGCATTACAGTTCAACATTTTAACCCATTCCTTTGCAATTGGATTTAACAAGGAAAATTGCCAAAGTAATCTTTGTAATACAACTTTGTATACAGATACCACATCAAGTATGTTCGAATCTATACAAGTGGAAATGAGGTATTTCTCCCTTCAGCCATTGTTCAACTTCTCTTTGTGTTTCTTGTAGTTCTGAAGCACTTGTTCCCTTTCTGACAATGAAGCAGATAGTAACCACTTACTAAACCCTACTTCCCCCATACCCACAAACTGAGCAAGGAGACTGAACTGAACCTTCTTCTGCTTCTTCAATGAAGCTTCTTCTCTTTTTCCAACATTTTGGGTTTCATTACAATTTCTTTTCCCTGATTTGGGATTGCATTTTTGTTCAATGCTCTCATTCTTGAGCATTCTTATATCTTTCCTGTCCTGGAGCCCAGGCCCAAAGTTGACAATATCTTCATTACGGTGAGTATAGACAATTCCTGTACAGCATGAAACAAATGTTAGAATTGACTGACAAAGGGAGAACATGGAAAGGTGTAGATCCTTTCAGCAACCAATTTTAGAATTGCATACCAAATATTCAAGTGCATGGTCCACGGAGATCTTGAATATAACAGCAGGTATGAGGAAACTATATACATGGAACGCAGTAGTACTAAACCGTTTGCTTACACACAGATTTTTAACGTTCTGCAACTAACAAATGGCATTTCATGTACAGAAGAAGAGAAAGCATAGAGTAAAGCAACTACACTCACCTAAATCTTCAAGCATTGGTTTATCAGTTATAGCCTTGTCCAAGTCATCAGATTCCCTGGATTTTAAGCCTGACAAAAATGATTCACTTTCTTCCTTTGAAGGAACAAGATTTTTCCCAAGTTCAGTTGGACCAGCCTTTCTATTTTGAGGCTCGTATTCCTCTCCCCGCTTCTCATGTGATTCAATAATCTCACTGGTAAAACGCTTATCAGACAGATCACGGAACAGATTGCAGATTCCAAAAAGCTCACCTTGAAATTCTTTGCAATCCTGAAAGGAAGAATTAAAAGTAAACATTTAAAAAAGATCTTTATTTCTTTATACAATATAAGAAGGAAAAAAAAAAAAAAACAAACAAACAAACAAAATATTGACCAAGATGCACAGCTTGCATACCTGTACACCCTCAAAATACCGTTTTTCCATTTTTCCTGAAACAGCAATATTTGATAGCTGCTGCTTGTATACCTGACGGGAATACACAAGTTCCTCCAGCGAGCCAGCTGCAAGAAGACGAAAAACAACTACATGCCGTTTTTGCCCATAACGAAACGATCTGTCTTGTGCCTGTAAGTCCTGTGCTGGGTTCCAATTTGGATCAAATATTACAACACGATTTGCACTGACAAGATTCAGGCCTAACCCTCCAGCTCGAGTTGATATGAGAAACACCTGACAAAGGGAATAGATCCAACCACCAATTGAATACAGACATTCAATCTGTAACATTCCATGATACAATCTGAAAAGTTACCTGTTTGCTTGGACTTGAGTTGAAGTCATCAACAAGTGACTGCCGTAAGCTGGATGGAGTTGAACCATCGAGTCTGGAGAAGCAATAACCTTTGCGTATGAGAAACTTTTCCAGTATGTCCAACATCCTGCAAGAAAAGTTCAATTTCAGATCCAAAGCATAAATGTATAAGCAAAGACTTGAACAGGTTCTAAGGAAGCAAAGAGAAGAAAAATTAGGTAGAAATCTATCCTGAGAGAAAATATGGCTTCAACTTTTCTACTTTCAATTTTTAGTTTTCCATTAGGAAGGGCAGGGATTTGAGAAAAGAAAAGAAACAAAACAGGAGACATTCAAACAGAGCACAACCTGATAACAATCCCATCAATACTAATAACAAGAGTTGCCATCATCAATTCATCATCATCATGCGATGAAAGCCAAATACAAGGTCACATGTCACAGGACCATAGAACAGTTGGATGCACTCTCTTTCAGAGATGTTTCTCATCTATAAATCAGGACCCACCATTGGGAGGGTTCCTGATTGGATGGCAAGAAAAGATTAATCAGGAAATAAACTACAAGTCAGATTGTCAGGAAACAGCTGCTCATGTTGATTTGCCCTAGAATCTTTGACCATGGCAACTTTCAATAGTCAGTCAGAACACTCTGAATTATGTTGCCGCAGGCTTATTCTATTAAATCTTGTAATACAAGTCCTAAGTTTTTCTCAATAATTTGACCAACATTAGAACAGTATAATAGAGCCTCCAATATGATTTTCTCAGAACAACCAATTAGCTGAAAATTCTTAAGTTATCTCCCCCAAAAAAAAAAAAAAAAAAAAAAAAAAAAAGGGAAAGGAGAACATGATAAATTTTAACTATTCGGTTGTCTGCAGCAAATCAGATAGGAGGACATAGTCTTCCTAGCATAACTGCACAAGAACCAAAACAAAAGCCTGAGCCCTTGCCCAGAAAGGTTTTTCACAATCTCAAAACATTCTCTATACAGGAGGTTTTTCAATACATCTTAATCTCAATATCGTATCATATTGTTGGCCTTCACCTCTTTATGAATATCCTGACTTTAGTTTTCAGAAAATAGAGCCATGGTAACATAATGATGAGTCAGAAAAATGGAAAATATGGTAAATTCCTGATGAATTTTTCCTTCTACATCAACCCAATTTAGTTCTTGTAAAAGGGCTATTTACTATTAAAGTGAAAAAAAAAAAAAAAAATGGAACTAAAATATCCATTTAAACTCAAATGCTGCACTATTGCACCTATCGTATTGTATTCTTTCCGCCAATTTCAAATGAATAAAGAGATGTGAATTATGAAATCCAGGAGTGAAAAAAGAAAACCAAGACAAAGCATTAGATGAGAGGGTTAACCATACAGGCATATAGGGGCTCTAAAAGTGAAAGATAACAGATGCATAAATCAAAAGGTAACACATCCTCTTAAAAACGCAGATGAAGTTTAGCCATGGAGAACCACCTGACGGAATAGCTGAACAGAAGAATTTTATCACCCTGCACAACCCATGACGACATTAACCGTTCCAAAGCTCGCATTTTTCCACAGTGTTCAACATCACTAAGGCCCATGAAGCTCTCATTCTGAGTATATCCCCCAACCAAGTCAATATCAGCACCGAAGACAGCAGAGGCAAACTCTGCATCTTTCCTCTGTTTCTCTAGATCATCCCTGGGATTGGGCTTAATCAGCTCCAGATGATTGCTTATCTGAGACACCTCCACAATAAACAACCAATAAAAGAAAATTAAAAACTCAAAAATAAATAGTATGAATCAAATGTTACCTGCTGAAGCTTTACAAGGCAAGGAAGTACAAGGCAGAAGGGGCATGAATCACAACCTTCTGGGTTGTCCCTATGAAGATAACGCCATATTATTCCATTTGGAACAATCCTGTTACAGCACTCCACCTGAGTTAGAGGACTTCCACAGCTACAAGGAAGGTCCTTATTTATCAGACATTGAAATTCTGGCAACTGTAATATCCTTCTGTAGACACGCTTCTGCAACTCACTCATTGCACAGAACACAACATTATCTTCTTTTCCCCTCAATAGATGTCCAATAGTCTCCTCCTTGGTCCTCCTCAATAGATATGTATGTAAAACTTCCACTAGGTGCTGCTTACGCTCATCCGCTACCCGAACAAATCGTTCAGGAGCATTAGACCTCTGACCATGCTTAAGTGGTTCATCATAGAACTCTCGAAAATGTTCCCGTGTCCCTAGAGAGCCGGGTGCAACCCAATCAAAAAGATTAAACAGCTCCATAATTTTATTCTGCATTACTGTACCAGTAAGACCAAAGCGTTTCCTGGTTTTAATTCTTAAACATGCTGTATAAAGTTTTGATTTTTCATTTTTCAATCTGTGTGCCTCATCAACTATCACAATATCCCATTGAACCTCAGATAGGATAGTACCGTGAATTCTAAATGTATCAAAACTGGTTATAAGTATCTGAACTACACGTGCTTCAAGTTTCTCCAAAGTAAGATCACGATTTGCTCCGTGATAAACAGCAACACTAAAGGTTCCCCATTTAGAAAATTCATCTTCCCAATTATGAATAACAGAAGTAGGGCAAACAATCAATACAAGCCCTTTTTTCACCGACTGTTCCTTGTTTGGTAAATTAGATTCTTCCTCTTCCTCATCATTTCCAACCACAGCAGCCAGGAAAGCAATCGTTTGGATTGTCTTTCCTAGCCCCCTGTTTAACATACAAAAAAAAAAGGGAAATTTTATGACATGTATTTATGAAAAAGAATAAAATCATATGTACTGAAACGGATATTCTCATAATAGCATTTCCCTATGGCATTATCTCTGGCAAACATGCTTACTACTCTTTATCAACCCACTTATTCCAAAAGGAATGCATTTCGAAGGTATTATGTAACTTCTAGAAAAACTTCATACTTCTTTGGATTAACGCAAGATGCATCTATTTCACTCTGTAATACTCATTAAAAATTTGTAACCCATCCAACATTCATCCATTGATTTAAACATTCAAACCGTGATAAACTTGATACATAAATCAGAAAGACTACGTTGGCACTTGCAAGCCACCATCATCAACATCATCCTTACTGGTGCTCTGACAGAATATAGGTTTTATTCCCTCTTTGCTTCAGTTTTGGCAGGGTTGAAACATGACAACAACCAATTGAGGTTTGTAAGGTAACCAGCCTCACCCTTACGGTGTGATCTGCTCCAAATGTTAATCGTTAACAGAGTAATCAGAGAAGAGAAGAATAGAGAGAGGAAGAAGAGAAAAGATCAACACAGCCGCAAGTAAGGGGGCTGTCAATCAATGTGATCAGCAGCCCTAATCTCTATTATTTACATAATATGATTACAAGGACTAAACTGCCCTTACAAAGAATCACGAGCACTGATCATGTGAACAGTAACGCATGTACACATATATATAACACTCCCCCCTCAAGCTGGAGCATAGATCTCTATAATGCCCAGCTTGTTACAAATGTATTTGATGCGCCCACTCCCAAGAGATTTCGTGATGTCTACAAGTTGCTCTCCTATCCTGACATGACCAGCAGCAATAACACCAGACTGCATCTTCTCTCAAACAAAGTGACAATCTACTTCAATATGTTTTGTCTTCTCATGGAAAACTGCATTCGAAGCAATATATACAGCTGCTTGTTTATCACACCACAATTTCATAGGAAAGGAATCCTTGAAACCAAGCTCAGTCAACAACTGTTGCACCCACGCTAACTCACTAGTAGTATGGGTCATAGCACGATACTCAAACTCTACACTAGAACATGCCACAACACTCTACTTTGTACTCTTCCAGGAAACTGGATTGCCTCCAACAAAAACACAGTAACCAGTACTGGACCTCCTATCAGTTGGGGATCCAACCCAATTGGCATCAGAAAAGCTTTACACTCTACAATAACCATGGTCAGAATATAGCGAACCGCGTTCCGATGACTTCTTCAGATATCTCAGAATAACAAAAACTGCACCCGATGTGATGTACGAGGTGCCGAAACTAGCTCACTACACTGACTAGAAAAGCAATGACTGGTCGAGTAACTATCAGATAATTCAGCTTACAACCAATATTCAATACTTCTCATCATCAAGGACATCTCCCTCATCAGTAGTAAGCTTCAAATTGGGATCCATAGGGGTATCAAGTGGTTTTGCTACCAACATCCTATTCTCTGTAAGAAAATCAAGGACATATTTCTTTTGAGATAAAAAGATTCCTTTCCTTGATTAAGCTACCTCAACACCCAAGAAATACTTCAACTTTCCCAAATCCTTAATTTGGAATTTCTGCTGAAGAAAAGACTTCAACATGGTAATACTTGTTGTATCATCTACAGTAATCACGATATCATCCACATATGCAACCAATATAATTCGCCCTGTATTGGACTAACTATGGAATACGGAGTAGTCAATGTTACACCTCAACAACCAAACTCAAGCAAAACCTTAGTGAATCGACCAAACCATGCACGGCAAGATTGTTTCAGTCTATACAAGGATCTCTTAAGCTTACATACCAATCCAAACTCCCCCTGAGCAACAAACTCAGAAGGTTTCTCCATATACACCTCCTCCTAAAGATCCCCATGGAGGAAAGCATTCTTCACATCTAATTGATGAAGGTGGCCGATGATAAGTAGCAGCCAAGGAGATCAATAGCCATACAGAAGCCAACTTAGCAACTGGAGAAAAAAATGTCTAGTAGTCAACTTCATATACCCGAACATAGCCTTTAGCAACGAGACGAGCTTTCAGGTGAGCAAGTGAACCATCAAGATTGACTTTAACTGCATAGACCCATTGACAACCAATAACAGATTTACCCGTAAGTAAAGGAACAAGATCCCAAGTGAGATTTTCTTCTAGAGCAGACAACTCCTCTTCCATAGCTATCCTCCAGCCAAGACTAGATAATGGCACTGTGACAAACTGAGGGAGGGGGTGAGATGCAATGGTGGAAAGACAAGCACAATAAGAGGTAGACAAACTTGAATAAGAAACAACACTGGAAACAGGATAATGAATACAACTCCGAGTGCCCTTACAAAGTGTAATAGGAAGATCAAGGTCAAAAAGAAGATGACCAACTTGTCCCAATTTAAAAAAAGAAAAAGAAAAAGAAAAAAAGATCAAGGTTAGGAATAGGTTCGGCTGTATAGAGCCAGGGGGTTCCGAAGCTACTCGCAATCTTCTGCTATAGACATGCTGAATGGGTGGAGGTGGTCGTGGAGTTTTAGGTGGAGGCCGTGAACTTCCTTGCTGAATAACATAGACTGAAATTTCATCATCTAATGTAGAACTGGTAAATGATTCATCATGGGAAGATGTAAATTCAAAGAAAACAACATCAGCAGTGACAAAATATTTATCCAATTCAAGAGAATAGCACCGATATAGAAACTTAGGAGACCTAGGGTCAAGTTTAGATTTCCCTGGATGATGAGCACAAATAAAACAAATGCACCCGAACACTCTTGGTGACAATGGAAACAGGGACTCAAAAGGAAACAAGACAGAATGAGGTATACCACTCTTTAACAGAGATGAAGGCCTCTGATTGATAAGGTAACAGTAACACATTGTCAAGACTGCATCAGCCCAAAAGCGGGACTTTCATTTCAAAAAGGAGACCGAGCAACTTCCATTATATGTCTATTCAACACCATTTTGTTGAGGGTATCCGAGCAACAAGACTAATGAATCATACCACGGTCATGCATAAAAGCAGCAAATGGGACAGAAAAACACTCTTTAACATTATCATTACACAGATTTTTAACTGGGATACCGAACTAAGTATGTATTCCAACAACAAACGAGCAAAATATAGATAAGTAGAAAAAAATTCAAAATGGCTCTTAAATAATCATCCACAAAAGTGACAAAGTATTTGAAACCCAACTTAGATGTGACAAGACAAGGACCCCACACATCCGAATGGACCGAAGCAAAAGGGCATGTAGACCTCTTATTGACACGAGACGGATAACTCACACAATGAAGTTTTCCAAACTGACATGACTCGCAATCTAGACTAGACACAGAACTGAAACTAGGAACAAGCCGGTTCAAACTTTCCAACGACGGATGACCTAGACGACAATGAATTTGATGAAGAGTCACCACACTCAAACAAGCCAGAGAACTGTCACCGGTTGGAAGTTCACTCGCATTCTCCCTTGATACGTGGAGAACACGAGCAAAAGTGTAAAGTAAGGGAAGCTACCTTCTCTCTCCCCAAATTTTGTGAGTGAAGAGATTCGTATTCTTGTCCCAGATCACCCAAAAATCCCATCAATACCAGTTGCTCTCTTCGCTCCTGCATTTGCTGAACATTTGAAGTAACCAGAAGGAGTGAATTCAGTTCTTCATACATGCGTTTAAAGTCAGCAAAATATTGTGTAACCAAATGCCCCTTCCAATCTACTCTGTAGAATTCTAGAGACAGCTCATATATTCCAGATAAATTATTTTGACAAGAATACAGCACATTCAGATATTCCCATAGTTCTTTCACCGTATCAATATGAGTGACCAGATCCACAATATTACTTTCCATAAAATTCAGCATTTGTCCCAAAATTATTGCATTAAATGTACCCCAAGTGGAATCGCTTGCAGGCTTGGGCCCTATCAAATGACCTGCTGGTCTCTACCAATTAAAATCAACTTTACAATCTTCTTCCATTGCTGGAAGTTTGTAAAACCTTCCAGTTTCTTCTCAGTGATATGATTGGAAGAGGAGGATACAACCTCAGTCACAACACTCTTTGGATCAATATCCTTAGAGTCTGCCATAATAGAAACCCACCAAAGAATCCACACAAAATATCGATTCCAACAACCACAATAAAAAGAAACACCATCTCAAATCCCATACAGTCCAAGATCGAACCTTTCATACAATTGACTCTAAACATACTCTATCAACAACAAACCAGAGTCTATAAACAAATCTGAACTCTCGATCTCAGACTTTTATGAACCAAATCAAATCTTCAAACATCCGATCACATTCTACTATTATGTAAGAAGGAGCAGATTCATTCCATTTTTATCCCTCAACAATCAGGGGGTACAATCACCGCCTTTCCACGCAAACAGAGAAGAAGAGTTGGGTTGCGACTATCAGACTATAAGGAGATGTCAAGCCCTCCTGTGATGAGAAAGAAAGGATGAATGAGATGGAGACATGGTTTAAAGTCTCAATATGTATGAGTCAGTATTGGCCAATACGCATTCGTATCGACCTTGATACGATACCCCTGCGATATGTATCCCATTTTTAAAGAAAGATTGTGTATCGACTTGTACCAACCGTGTCGGACCTATACACATCCTTACGTAACGATATGCATCAATACTCACGATCAAGGATTAAAGTATCGCGTATCGGTAGTGTATCGGTCAGGTGATTTTAAGAGACATATCTTATCGTATCGTGGACATGGTGGATACGCTAGGATACGGGGCAAGATACACATGGGAATGACTAGGGAACATGCAAAACAAAATTTTTAAGTATAAAACACTATAAAAAAATCTTGAAGTATTTCCAAGGATTAAAGACATAGTTGATGACATTCGATGAGCTACAACCTTCGGTTCACATGAAATGTAGGTTTTCAGCAAGGAAGAAGACCAGTAGTATCAAGCTTTATATGTGCGTATTCACCGTATCGAGGCGTATCTGTTCGTATCAAGGTTTATTGAGCCTTATCGATAGTGTATCTTATTTTTTATGAGAATGGAAACTTAAGTGTATCGATACATATCAAGTGTATCGATACATATCAAGTGTATCGACCGTATCGAAGTTTATCGAGTCGTATCAGTTTAATAAGATCGATACATGTGGATACACTTTTTGTTTTTAAAAAAGAGATACATATCAAAGAGTATCATATCGACCACTGTTGATATAGATACATATCGGTGGATACGGGCCGTATCGTATCTATCCTTAAAACTATGCTCACGATACAGTCAATACATGTCGAAATGTATTGTTGTCACGAATAATTCAGTCACCAAAAAATACATAATAGTATTGGTTCGTTTCGACCTGAATCGAACCGATACAGTTCGATGGACCAATGCAATCGATATTGGCCAATATGAGAAGTTTGTTATGGGTGTAAAGTTCAACAGAAACAAAACTATAGCCAGAGAAGAAGAAGAAGAAGAAGAAGAAAAAGAAGGGGAATGGATCCCTGTGAATGGGTCTATTCCCTTATAGTTAACAAGTTTAATGGTCATCATATATCCTAACTGAATGTCCTTTCACTTTTTTCTTTTTTTTTTTTTATTTGGGGGGGGGGGACGTTACTTTATTCAAGATTGTCATATTTACTACAGCTCTCTTACTCCTAGCTTCTAAGGAAAAGGAAATAAAAGATCAAGCTACCCCAACCGTGAAGACCTCCAAAGATGAGTATAGCACAGCACCTTTCAAAGCTGTGCAAAAGGGAGCTTTAGCTACAACACTCTTAACTAATACTCATAGTTGTCAAGACATCGCCTAGGCGTCCAGGCGGTTGGTCGTCTTATTGTATAATGCCTTGTTTTATTTGTTTATTTATTTTTTTAATTAATGTCATTTATAACATTTTTATTGGATGTATAAAGTACATATATACACCATAATGCATGGAATCATATATATGTATTAAAAACAAGAAAATTACCCCCTCCTTTTTATATAAATCCTCTTATTAAGATGTACCCTTACAACACCTTGTGAATGCCTTGGGTACGCCTTAGGTATGCCTAGGCGCCCAGGCACCTCTCTAGCGCCTTGAATCGCCTTGACGCCTTGACAACTATGCTAATACTAGCCAATAGAAATCTCCAAAATCCTTTTAGAGCAAATGAAATGTTTTTAGGATGAGTAAATAACAATCATTTACAAGAAAACCAAGGGAGAAATTTCAAATGGGTTATCATCTCCACAAATCATCATGTTGGAATGATAAAAAGTAAGCAAGATAAATATCGATGGAACTAGTTAATACACAATATATAAGAAAAAAGAGGTCAAAACCTCACATGTCATCTCCAAGGATACCCCCATGGTTGTTCTTGTATAAACTGTATAAGAACCTCACTCCCTCTCTTTGATGTTCAAGAAGCCTACAATTGATAGAAGCAGGAACCTATTAGGGGCAAAAGCATTTCTTATCAGTAGATTCTCCAGATATCCTGTCACAAATTCCTGGCAGGAATAATTTGGAATAATTTTTTGAACTACCATAAAATTCACAAAATTTTGACCAGCCAAAAAGAATGAATCTTGTATCATCAGATGATTGATTATAAAGACAAGCACATCCACAATCTAGAATAGTATGTTATCCATGCAACAACTAGCAAGCTTGAAACCAGATACTTCCAAATAAGTATCAGAATTGTATTTAAGGGGTTCTCTACTGAATATGTGGGTGGCTGTTTTCATGTGTCTACATAATCTACTTCTAAGATAATAACCCCTAAAGTTTCATACATTTATTCATTGTTGCTAGACCAATTTCTCAGACCCCATGACTTCAATTTTGTCTAATTTCTATAGAGCACATATCTGTTGATTCCACATTAATTTGAGAAGCTTTTGATTTCTTTACATGAACTCCATTTCTATTCAGTTGGTGCATTCACATATACACGAACATGGTGCTCCATTTAATCTTGAGGGGCCTCCTGATGCAGATACGACACCGAATTGAGCTTATTTTAGTGGAAATAAACCTTGACTTGGGTTATATGTATGTTAGGCCTTTCACCCCAAGGGTTTTCATTGTAATAGGCCACTTTAATGGGTCTAAACTATGAGTACAAGGTAGGAATACGGGATTACTGTGTTAGCAGCCTAAGACTAGTTAGATAAGTCTTTATCTAGTTGGATAGGACTTGTAATGCTTTAAGTATTTTATTCCTTGCAAAAAGAGCTGCAACTGAAATGATTTCTGAAACATGGAATTATTGTCCATTTGTAGCTAAGGATTCAGTAAATCAGTATGGGATGCGTCTGAGCATCCTCGTCATCATTTCAAATAGTTGTAGTTTTCTATTATCTGTGGTAGGACTCTGCTGATGGCAATGCCGAAGGTGGAGTTATTACTACTATAGATTTTTTTCATACATTTTATTATTATTAATACAATCTTGCTGAACCTTAGGGGAAAAAAAAAATCTTTTAAGTGTTTTAAGTTGTTTTGAGTTACTTTCCTTTATTTTAAATTGAATTCGATTAGAAATAAACAATCATCAATGTAAGTTATCGTTTGGATGAGTTTTAGGACTAGTTTGATTCCTTTTTTTTTTTTTTTTTAAATGCAAAAGACCCCATAAGGGGGAGAATTTATTCAACCAAATGGGCATGGAACTGAGAAACACAACCAGTAGGGAGAGCGAGTACACCTGCCCCACTACAAACAACAATACAAGCACAAACACAAATACAAACAAGAACAAAGACAAAAATAAAATAAAACACACATAAGTAACAAATAAATTGCTGAAGCAAGAAGGCGCCAAAGACCGAATCCGCAAACACCAGTGGTGGATAGGACATCTTTGTGTGAAGCAAAAGAGTCAGAGGTCAAAAGTTGGAGTGGATCAGAACATGCTGAACTCTCAGAAATTGAGCCTTCTATATATGTTTGTAAGGGGCTACAAGCCTAAGGACGAATTTGAGAATGAATTAATGGAAGTAATTCATTGTTGCCATGTTTGGTTCTCTGTGGTGATTCAGAATGCCTCCCTGCTGTGGTGATTCGGTAGTTACCCCTTGGTGGTGAAATCAAGGTAAGATCTCAAGTGACGAATCCTGAAATCCATATCCTTCTTCTTCTTACCCTCCATTAGTTATCAAGTAACTAAATTCATCCAACTATTTCAGATCTCTCCTATAGTTATTCATCTCCATTATTGCTATTAAGTTCTGTTTACATTCAATCATCTTCCTGCCATCAATTCTTCCCATACCTGTCTGTCATTAGCATGCACTGAATCTGTTACTGGTTACAGATATGGCATCGATTTCAGTATTGTTATGCTGCTGTTCATCATACACCCATTACAATCACCTCCATTAGGACTCCATCAAATCTTCTACACCCCCATTAGATCCACCTCCTATTCTAATATGATGTTTTAATTATGTTTTACAGCATCATTACAAAATTTGATCATCCATCCATTGCTTAGATTCTGAAATTTTAGTTTCCATTAAAAAACTGCTTCCATCCTTCCATCAGTCCTACCTTATATAGGACTTCTCATATCTGCCAATCCAGCCATTGTATTGTTTTGATTCTCGGATACATTGTTCACTATCATATTACTAGCTTTTGTGCTAAATCTGATCCCTATCTGTGGGGTAGATTCTCTGTTGTTTACATTACCCCTATTCTGCTCCTAACCAGTTCACTGCGACTATGGTTTTTGGGAATCCTTCCCTCATTACCTCCACTTTGTCCAAACTATTGTATTCCTCATCATTCAACTTCTGGGTTCTTACAGAATTATGAAAGTACATTTCATTTGAATAAATCAAACTCAAATATTAAGTTAAAGCATCAAATTCAGTAAGTCATGAAAAGGGTTTGATGTGGATGAATAAAATAAGGTTTTTCCTCCCTCTTCAAAAAGAAACAAAAAATTCCCACACATCTGATTACAAATGTTGACCAAACCCTGATGAATTGGGGGTGTGGTACTGAATTTGAGAAATCCAACTACCAGGAGAAAAGAACTTTGAATTATAATAAATCATGAATAGATAACAAATATACTAAGTACGAATTTCCAAAGGCTGCAGTTACACTTCGAACAATGTAATACCATCTGAATTAACAACAAGTTTTGAATTTTAATTTAAAAAGAAAAATTGAAGAAGACGCACCTGTACTACTGGATTTTCACCTGGAGATGAGACAAGCATAGGTTCAAAGGGTCCTGTCGCACCAAATTGTAAGAGTGTAGACACGGATTCATCGCGACGGCGTTGGCACCGACGGTTGAAGCCTTCTTCCTCCTCCTCTTCTTCGTCTTCATCATCGCCAACGTCATCTTCCTTTCCCCCGTTTACTTTTTCTTCATATAATTGCGCTTGTACGAGAGGGTCTTCGAGACGTTGGAGTTGCTGGGAGAGCGACGACTTGGGAGGTCTCCTCGGAAGTGTTATTGGATCAGATTCTTTGGGAATTGAAGGCTGCTTGTAAGAAGGGATGGATGGGATATTGTTGCAAGGCCTTAGAGTCTCTTTGAAGCTATTCAGTGACATTGAATCTCATGGTTTTCAACGCTTTTCGTCTAAAAGGTCTGGTTTTCAGCATAAATCAAACATGTCTCCCTCGCTCTGCGATACCTACTTTTTAAATCATAACTCGCCGACTCGGATATTTAACTCGACCAGGAAACATAAAAAACATATAAATATGGGAACCACGTCGTCTCCCGCCTGGGTTTGGGCGGGACACTGGGCGGCCCGGATGGATGGCCACCATGTAGCACTCGGAGGGATCCGAGCCCTCCATCCGAACCGACCCCCAGTCGGCTCAACTTGTCGACTGGGCCGACAAGTTTTTAATTCCAACTAGAACGAATTAGAAAAACCATCAAGCATTTTGCCAGAAAATCATTCACAGATTTTATCACAAGAGATAATAGGCTTTCTTGCAGATGATAAGCTGAACTGTTAGTTTTAGTCTCAGATGATTAATGTGCACTGCCACCTATTTAGATAGCAGCAAGTTACATTACTTTAACATGGAGATAAATCAACAGTAAATATACATGTCTGTTGTCATACCTGGACATTAGGTGCTTTAGACATGAATCATATGGATATGATCATTCCTAGAGTTCTCAAATCTAAATATTGAGAGAGAATTGTATATATATATAAAAAAATATAACAATATTGAAACAAAATAAGAATATATCAAGCTTTTGCCCTGTACCACTTCAGAGATTCATCAACAAGAAGGTTTCTAGGAAGTGGATATTGCCTGTTATTTTTTGAGGTTGATGTCTCAAAATAGGAAGTTTGAATCACATATAAGCTTCTAAAAAAAACTAAAGGACATGAGAAAGCCATGATTCTTAGTTATCAGAGGCATTAAATAATGAGTTTCCTATATATTTTTCATTGGCAATGATAAAACATTCATTTATGGTTTTCTGCAGAAAATTTCATATAAATATGTCTACCCCTATCTACTGAATCCTTTTTTTTTTTTTTTTTTCTGGTATACTATCTACTGAATCCTAGGTACATGATAAGTGGACAAATATCTATAATTTTATTACTCCATACCTGCGGGGATTCAATAGTTCCTATGGTAAACCTTGTTGTTCCTTTCTAATGTGGAAAATTATTCTCTCACATTAGTCTTAAGATAATTATTGATCTCTGTGAAAGACAGAATGAGTTGAAACCTTGTATGGTGATGGGTTTCTGGGGAGGTTCTGATTGCTATCTTTTTGCTTTGGACTTTGATTTGATGGGGAACTACTGGTTTATGAAGCAACCATCAATTTATAGAGTATTTTCCAATGCAAAGTCAGGTGTGTATATAGATTATTATGGTTTTCTGCAACTGGGTTATGGTGGTTATGGATCATTTACAGAATCTACTTTTACAGGTGAAAATCTCACTGGTCGCCAATATAAGCAATGATGTTTCATGACTATTTAGACATCCATCCACTATGTCAATGAACAAAGCTTCTTCTTGTTGAAATGTTTAATGCCTTGAATAACCTCAGTGAAAACCAATCTCTTCTTTTTAAGTATATAATTTCAGAAGGTGTTATGTATCTTTAATTTGGAATGGATTATTTCTAGGTATGCACTTTATATTCTTTTCCATAGTGAATTGATTGATCTGGGTACTTGCGTAAAATTTTTTGAATTTTTTCGGAATATACAATTTTTTATGGTGTCGGCTGCCATATTCCTGCAGTATCAAATCCCCTTCCGTTACTTGGTTAT